>JAPMOR010063929.1:0-17716 GCA_026543865.1 Argiope aurantia
CTGAAGATATTTTTCATATCAATTCTAACTCAATTACAAAAAAATTAATAAGTCTATTAGTATTATACCCTTTGTCTAAATTAAATGCAATGATTTTGTTTCCTAGAATTTTCTTTTTAATTTTATGTCAAAGAATTCCTTCTATTTATTTACACTTTCAAAATCTGCACTAAAGACTAGATATTGACTTCAAATAAATTTCTTTTTGCATATATTTGATATTCATAATACCTTCAAAAAAGCGATTTAAATTTAAAATTTGAAATAGCTTTTTAGCGATCTTATTTTCGTAGTTTTATTGTTGTTTCTGTTTATTGTGTACTTGAACCTTCCAAATGAATTCAATTTATATGGCGTCACGATCACAAGATAAATGTCACTATCAGTATCATCAGACTTCAAGTTGCTCTGCATGGCGTTTTAACTCCCTCGCCTCCCTCCTTTTTTTTTTTTTTCTTCATGAAAAATGCGTCAGCAATTCCAAAATTAAATGCATTTTATTTGTAAATTATGAGCAAATTAATAAAGAGCTAATTGGCTTTAACGTACATCCAGAATGCATTAGAGAATAGTAATATTCAACGTACTGAATACAATATTTAATATCTTAAAGAGTTTTGTTTACAAATTACAAACAAAGAATAATAAAATGAAATCAGAAAGCAAAATTTGATTACGCATATGTGAAAGAATATAAAAGAAATATATGAAGAGAATCTCCCTTTAGCTTTCACCAATGGGAAGAAAACACGTGTTTAAACATAGGTAAAACATTGAAAATAGTTTAAATTTCGTTACAACAATGGAAAATATTGTTGAAAATATTAGGTAAAAGCGTTATATATGTATATATAATCAACGAAGAGAATGCCGCAATTTAGCTTGGTTTTTATTTAATTAAAATTTCAAAAAATCGGCCCCGAATTGTACATTCAAAAGTATATTTGTGTCAAATTTGATAGCTGTAATAACTACACATGTGCATATATTCGTTTTTATTATTCGCAGAGATTTAGGTATGTTATGTAATAAATATAAAATATAAATTGAACAAAATAAAATAAATTTCATTTCAAATTATCCTTTTGTACATCCATTTTTCAGAACTGCCTAACAATTATCATTACATAATATCAATTTTGAAACGCTTAATAGATACTGAGATAAACTGTTTTTGGATTCAGGAACTGTTTCTTTCAGTTATGAGGAAACCTGCAATATATCTTGAAATTGTATTATGCAAATTTCGTTCGATACAAAAATCGGGTTCGATCGCTGTCCTTTATTATCGTCGTTGATGCCGTTTATTTGCTCAGCTGATAAAAATAATAATTTTTTTTTCTGTATTATATTTATATCTAAAATGTTAATCATCAGCTAAAATAAATTCAATTTGTAGAAATTTGCTATACTGATGGCAGTAAAATTGAAGGTAGAGTTGGTTTCGCATTTGTTGTTTTCAGAAGTGGTACTGAATCTGAGCACTTTCAATTCAGAATTCGTGACGAATGCACAGTTTTTGTAGCTGAACTCTTATGTTTAAACTTCGCCATCAAATGGATCGCTGAACAAAATAGTGTAATCTCAGACTATCTTATTTGTACCGATTCTCTATCATCCTTGGATTCTCTGAAGTGTATTTCTTCGTTTAACAACATAATCGTTGAAATCCAAAAGCAAATTAAAAGCCTGAAAGATAAAAATATCTCAATAGTTTTTGCATTTGTTCGTGCACACACGGGCATTTATGGAAATTTGGCTTGCAAAAGCTGCCACTAAGCGCAAAATCGACATTGGCGTTAATATTCCTAAATCCTTTTACAAGAAGATTACGCGAGAAAAAATGGTGGAGTCATAGAATCAAGAATATCTCCTTTCAGATAAGGGAGCTTAACAAAGAAATTTTTTTCCATCCATTAATAAGAGACTGTCATGCCATCATTTTTATACTAATTACAAAATAACCCAATTTCTAACTGGTCATGGTAATTTTAAAAGTTATTTGTACAAATTTAATTTGCTTCCGTCATCTTCCTGCGATTGTAATATCGGTGGGGAGGAAACTGTTGAACATGTGCTCCTTCTATGTTCCAAGTTTATCAAAGAAAGACAGATCCTAAGACTGGCTCTCAAGGACATGAATATAAATTGGCCTCCAGAGTTTCACCAACTTATTTCCACTAGAAGTGCTTTTGAAAATTTCTGTAAATTTATTGTTGACATCTGTAATCCTTCATAACTGTTAAATTTTCTTCTTTTCTTTTTATAATGTGTTACATGCTTACTTCTGTAAGCCCCGTGTGATACTTTGTGGTGCACGGGGGATTTATAAATGTTCAATAAAAAAAAAAATGTGACATCCTTGCGCCGTCATATTACGTTACTGAACTTCTTCAAAAGGGGGGGGGGGAGTCTCTAAAAGTCCTTTATTTTGTTAAATAAAAATGATTAGCTATTTTTTTTGGATTAAAAATCTGCATTTCGTTTTGTAGGCAAGATATCTCCCTCTGTGAAATGGAGCACCTCGCACTGCCCTCAACAGAAGCCGGCCGTCGCGGCGATCAGCCCCTTGACGTCACTGGCCACGTCATGTCCGACTTCATCCTTTCCGGGAGTCCTGGGTTCTGTTCCTTATCCTCTGTCGTCCATCGACACCAAGCCGGCTTTAGCCTCCATGTTCTGATTCTGAGAGGACAATACTTTTCTTGTGTCATCTAAACAACAAATACGTGCTGTCGTCCAACCTCAAAGACCAGTTTCACAAAAAGAAAACCTCTTCACTTGTCTCCAATAAGTAACGACGATTGTGAAGCTTCCGTAAAAAATTGTTTCATCAATGAAGTTTAAGTTTTAATTTAATAGGAAATTTTTTGATAAAAAAAATCAGAGATCGATTTTATGAAAAAAAATTATTATTATGATAAATTTATTTGATATCAACACGTTCTGTTGGGACCCTGGACAAAATTAGGGATCCTTTTTTCCTTAATCGAGCTTCAAAATCATCTATTTTTTTATTGATTTCAATTTAGTCTCTAAGTAGGCAACTTTTTTCGACAAGCAATAATGATAAAATATTTAATTGAAGATGACTTCCAGAGTTCCAAGTAACTTGCAAATAGAAAAATAAAATGAAATTTTTAAAAACAAGTTAGTAAAAGTTATACATTTTTTTAAAACTCATTCTAAATGTTTAAATACAAAATTTATGACGGTTGCCGACTTGTCAGTCAGTCGGCTAATAGTAGAAAAAAAAATACTGATAAGCTAACTATTTTGAACACAGGAAAATGAAAATTATAGGAATAACATTAAAAAATTTAAACAACATTTTATTTCAAATTGAATACATTCAAGTACCTGACCATAAAAAAGCAACAAATAGGAACACAAAAATAACCGGAAAAAATTCTAAGGGTCTTGGGATTCTCTAATGTTTGCATTAGAGAAACGTTGCGTTATTAACGATGCATTATCAGAAAAAAACATGCCAAATTGATTTTGAAAATTACAAATCATTGCATTTTCTAACATCATGAGTAATGAATAAAAAAATTATCATTAAAAAAAATCACAATGCGTATATATCTGAGAAGATTTAACAATGTTTCATTGACATTTTAACTGAAGATATTTGAATAAATCAAATCACTTTTGTATGGCCATGGGATTCTGATTCTAAGCAAAAATATGCGAAGATTGTAATGGTTTTAAAAGGAATAGCTTTCTAACGTTTAGCTTAATAATTATTAAATATTTGTAATAAATATTTTAAAAATTCGAAAAATAAAAATTTTAATGTGAGAGTTACATTGACGTTTAAAATTCATATTTAAAGTTTTCAACTGGATTAAGTTCTAAATAATCCATTTCCACATTGATGCATTTTTATTTATTAACATTTTAATTTTAGCCTATTTGGCGTCTTTAAAATTTAATGGTAATACAAATAAATTTAGAAAATCGTAGTTAATTAATGCAATGAAAATCACTGAAATGCTAATAAAGGCATGCACGCATCATAAATCAAATTCCAATGCTTTATATCATAATGTAGTAATAATATTGTATTATTAGCATCACCAAAAATATATTGATGTCTTTTATAAAAATGATAAAAGGTAAGAAGATCTGAAGTTAGATGAAATATTTCTTCAAACTTTTTCAAGAGGTGAAATTTCGGAGAGAGGACTTTGAAGTTGGACGCCATTTTGCCGATGTACATAGAACATGAATTAATGTTCCCGACTATTCTTTAATACTTCATTTTAGAAGTATTAAACTCTGCAGAAGCGATTTTGAACAAAAAAATAAAAAACCAAGTATACTTACACCTTATATTTATATAAGTGTAATTGATTAAAACTAAAAGCTCTGGTAAAACTTGTATAATGGATGTATATACATATAAATGTTGTTTGAATCTATACTAAATGTGAGAAATTTGATTTTACATTTCAAAATTAAATACTTATAATTAAGTAGCTTCTTAATTAGAAATATATTTAACGATATTGTTCGAAAATTATTAAATATTATTTTAATTATTATATATTTGACTTGAGTATTTTGAATCCAAAACCAATGACGTGAACAAGCCAAAGAATACATTAGATTTTTTTTTATCCCGCAACTGGAGACAGAAGTCAAAATGACTCCGCGTTGTTCATTAGCTCCGATTATCACGTAGTATTTTGTCCTTGAATACAATCGTCACCTCAGTACCTTCAAGTTGTTCTTTCAGCAATATGATGGCAAAAGTCTACGTATGAACACGTGCGTAAAACCAAGTAATTTTTTTTTATTCAGTGTTTCTTTTTTTATGTTATTTATGGAGTATTTTACTCTTTTTCTATGAAACTGCTTTTAATTTGCATAATGCAAAAAGAATTAAGAAGTATTCTTAAAATAATATTTTAAAATATTGTATTCTTCATTTTTGAAAAATCCAAACAGTTATTAACGTTAGTGCAATTCCATAATATCTAAACGAAGTCAAAACTCGTTAAAAAATTGTTTAAGCTTTTCTTATAACCTAGTCCTACATCTCTGGTTTTTCTTATTCCAACATTTAATATTATAATACTATTTAACATTTTTTATATTTTTGGTAACTACATAATTTTTAAGAATGTATTGTATTTTCAAAATAAATTTCAATGCTATTTATAAAAGACAAAAAAAAAAAAAAAAAAAAAAAAACAATTGAGTCGTTTTGTCTCCATGTCTCGGGCCGCATAAGGAAATTTATGTCTCCAATTACGGCTTATACTTATTTCATAGAATTTAACTTTAAGTATGAATTTTATCAAGTAAAATATTGATTTCGAAAAAAAAAATGCCTTAGGGCATATTTATGACGAAATTAAATGGTTAATTTCTAAAAAGTAATTTTTTTGTGTGCGTAAAATAAGAAACCTTTGAGAGAACAGCGGAGTTTATGGAATATCTGCCATTTAAACGCAAATAAATTATTTGTACATAGAGTTATGAACAAACTGTATGATTGCCGTCGTTTTATTTTATACTATTGTAATAACTGTAACATGTTAAATCTAGTCAAGCCTATTTCTGCATGAATATTTATGGATTACCATGTGCTTAATAATAATAATAACAGTAATTCGAAATTACTATAGCTTTTTTACCGAAACAACACGTAACTAACGTACAAACAAAATGATCAATTTTACCGATACAAAGTGAATTAAAACGTATGTCGAAATTTTATTTGCTATCTGAACAAACCCTTTTGAAGGCCATACCATTACTAAAAGGAGCAAACCTCATAAGTCTGAATTGTGAAATCACAAGAAAGAAGTATCCTCAATCTCCAGATTTTATCACAAAAACGTGAAGACTATAGATTTCGGAATTTAAAAAGACAGCAATATATTTCATATTACGAAAATTACTTGCAATAAAATACAGATTATTCATAAATGAATATCCCAATTTTGCAGAGCTGTTAAAAGAAAGTGAAACAAAATACAATCTAATCGTTCATCGGTAATTACAAATAACAGTTGAAAGTTGCAATTCTATATAATTATAAATGTTCATTGTGATGTTCTGCAAAAGATATGTACGGTATCAATAATCAGTACAATAACTCATCCCATATTTTTTCAGCATCTTGATGTGACGCTTTGAAAACCAATAGTTATGCATGTCTTACATTCGTCAACATAAGTTGGTAGCGGTAAAACAAACAAACACTTGCTATTTGATGTAGCGAAAAAAAACAAAAAAAAAAACATATAAGCTTTATATTAGGAATGCAGAAAAAAAATATGGAATGAGTTATCGTAACATTTCGATATCTTCACATTTCTAGGTCTCACATTGAGCATTTATAACTGTTTTGAATTTTAGTAGCTGTTTTCGATGAAGAACAAAGCTTATTCGTTTTCTTTTATCAGATTTGTAAAGTCGAGACATTCATTTACAAACACCCTGTATTATATAAGTAGCTTTAGCAATAGAAGCATTACAAAAAAATGTAAGCTCATGGTAATCTAACAAAGCATTATTTGCAATGTGCTATGTACTTTATTTATTTCTGTATCACTATTTATTGTACTCTGATGTTCGATGTTGCACGAAAACTTTAAGATTAATCATGATTGCTCACAATTTTATTTTTCATTAATTCATTTTTATAATAAAGTAACACTACACATTTCATACAATTATTAAATTATATAAGTAATTTTCCCATAAGCTGTAAGCAAAAATATAAGTATATTTCAAAATCATTTTCATTTAATTTGCTACTATTTAAAGTCTAATTCTTTTATCCATATAGTTAATTAATAAAATCGAAATAGCATAACCTTATTAAAAAAACTAGTTAAAAAGGATAATGGTTAATTTTTATGATTTTAAATGCAAAGGTTGTCTTTCATTAATATTCAAAACTGAGCTTATTTTTTTTCTTCAAATTTCTATTCTTATAAAATTACAATTTCAAATTCTGTAAATATAAAATAACATCAATTTTCACTTCCTGTTTGATTCCATTACAGTAGCCTCAAGTTATAATTATTAGCTAGGAAAAAACAAAAACAGAAAAAAAAATAATTTAGGTGAGCATAATTGTGGTAAATTGCTTGACAGCTCTCACACTTCTATCTTTCAATTTATATACACGATTTTAAAATAATACATTTCAAACATAAGTAACCAAACGAAAATTAAGTGTCATAATTAGAGTTTCCAATATTTTAATAAAATTCGTTGATCATTCTATAAGCAATTCTCAAGAATCAGCTCTTATAAAAACTGAATAAAAACATATAATTAACATTTTTAATTAAAGAAATTCTCAATTGCATTTATTTATGGCTTTGTAGAAAGAAATAAAACTTTTATTCTTTCAACCCATTGCTAACATGAATATTTGAATAGGTAAAAACAAGAAGATAGCTATAACATGAAAGTCATGTCAAATGTAATAAAAAATTATTTAATCTTTCATAAAATTTCACTCAATATGGTAAGCAATAAACTTAAGATTTCCATTCCCTTCCAATTTAAATATTTTCTTTAAAATAAATTAAACATATTTAAAATGTTAGTCCCATCTTTTGAATGATAAAAAAATTGTAAAATAACATTATTTTCTCATTTTTGTAATTTTTTTAAATACATTCATAATAACAATGCATTAAAATACAATTCAATAATTTTCTAAAGTCTTCCATTTTTTAAAAAAATACTTTCAATAATTGTTTTAATAAATGTATAATACCTACATTTACATTAAGATTTAACAATGCAATTATTATCACAATTTTGAATAAAATATTGGGAATACAATTTTTAAAAAATGTCTTCTTTTACTTAATAAATATTAATATTAGTGAAAGATGTTTTTATTCATTGCTGACATCTCTATTATATTTACAATTCAATTACAAAATTTAAATAAATGTTCAACACAAAGCAAAAATAAATAACTATTGCTGTAATGACTAAATAAAAAATTGCTTTTTTATTATATTATTTATATAAAATTAAATTTTATTCTTATTATATTACTATACTATTACAATAGTATTTTTATTTAGATCAGTATTCATGATTATTGTTATAACCAAGTTTCATTGCAACATCTTCACTATCTTCAAAGGTTAATTTATACTCTGTGTTGAAACACATGTTTATTACTTGTGTGAATACTTTATGTACTTGTAAATACACTGGAATATTTTATTAAAAATGTATTTGTTTCTGTGTAAATTTTAGTGTTGAACTTTTTCTTTTTTCTTAATTAGATTTATCAACTGTCATTTGATAACAAAAAGATTCTTTTGATGAAAAAGAAATTAAAATTTTCATTAAAAGCAATAGCTGTAGATTCATTCAAAGGGAATAATTGAGAGTAAATAATTAAAATGCAACAGAACATGGTTAATTTGAAGCTGAATAAACAAGAAAAAAAAACTATAAAAAAATCTAAATAATTACAATAAACTTACAATAAAAATTAATATGAAGAAGGAATGATAAATTTCAAACTCAAAACTAAAACAAAGTTTTATGTTTAATTTTTCAAAGCTTTAATAAATAATATATAATTAATAAATAAACAATAACTATTATTAATACAGAAAATAATAATGATAATTAAAAAATTATATGTTATATGATTTCTTAATAATTTAAAAAAATAAACATTACAACTCTGATTTAAAAATATGAATTGGTTATAATTGAATAAATGAAATAAATAGTTCAATTTCTATCTAAGACATTTAAATTTTGTTTCTTTTCTTCTCTAAATGATAATAAAGTTCTCAAGTGAATTGAGGACTTTAAATATTATTCACTTATGATTACAGAGGACATATATTTAACTAAGGAAAATAAAAATAAAGAGAATTATTTACAGTTTCTTTGGAGTTTAAATAAGTTGATGTTACAGATAATACTTATATTAATAGAAAATTTCTGAGAAAAAAAATTGGAATAAAAATGTTTGAATTAGCTATGATGTGGGAGTAATCAGATTATAATTACTATAATCGATGGCAACTCCAATGCAGTATGGAGAAAGCTAAGAACTGTATTAGATGAAGATAAATAATCATGATATGATGAAAATATATCACTTTACAATAATAATTAATCATAGAGATCTTTCTACAATCTTTAGGTAATAAGAAATATTATCTTTCATGGTGATGAGGTCATTTGCAGTTTTCTACATAATGTCAACTCCAATTTTTTTTTTTTAACCATAAGAAAAGAATATGCTTAAAAGAGTTTTTGTAAAGGCACTGTAATAATACCTTTATCTAATTATGAAACTTGAAAGACTGCTAGAAACTATTAGTTCTGTACTGTAACATTTTTTTGATGGGAAACATATATGCTAATTACAATATAAATTCATTGAATTACTATTTATTTAAATATCTATTGAAGTAAAAAATAAAGCAATTTTATTCATAAAAATAGAATAGTCAACTGGAATTAGAAAACCTTTTTATTATATAGAAAGGTTCTTTTAACTTAATAATTTTTTTGTTTTAGAACAGCAGAGAAAAATTAAAGGATTGCAATATTAATCATAACTTATAAAGAAAGCTTTTTTTTTTTTAAAATGAAAGGAACCATATTGTGACTCACAGTGAAAAAAAATTGTACATCAAAAATTAAAATAGAATGTAGAATGGAATTTAACTCTTCATATCACGAATGGATGCAAATCACCAATACGCAAGGGCAATGGCAATTTATTATCCATTGGAGATACAAGAGTATTAGCTAGCATATTTTAATCAAATTTAACTTTTGATAAACATTTTTTCTACTGTGAGAGACAATATCTTCAACTTTAATAAAAATAAAATAATGCCAGTTAACAATCTACAGAACAGACTGTTGTACCTATAATTACTGTATTTGGTACAGATATACTGAGAATGGTGGAAGTGTGCACCTTGGAACATTTTTTTTCCAAATTAAATTTTAATCATTCAAAAATTAAACTGATTTTTGGAATTTCAGTAACTTTTTCTCCAATAACTCCTGAAAGAACTATAGCACAAAAACGATTTTATAATATCTTAAAGTGAAGAAATTTATTTTTCCAATTATATCAATTTAAATTTTGTGTATATATATATATATAAAAACTTTATTTTCTACTTTTTCCTCTGTTTATGTAGAGAATACTCAAAATTTCCCCCTTGATCTTGAAGGCAGTGAGTATTGAGTATTCTCTACATGAACAGAGGAAAAAGTAGAAAATAAACAATTAGAACATGAAAACAAAGAAGATGGAAGAGAGAAAATTCAAGATTTGCTACCTGAGAAAGTATTTTTTTTTCTTTCTGAAATACTTTCACACAGAAGGTAACCTTTCCACTGACATTAAATTTAATGATATGTGGCTTTTTACAAGATTTTAAATCAAATTTTTAATCATTTTTCAGATATAAAAGCTAAACCACTTTATAAAAAAAATTAGATACTACAAACAGAATAGAGCTGATGAAATATGAAATCAAAAAACATTTGGACAGTTTTTTTTTTGTTTGTCATATAAGTGTTTTCTAATTTTACATGATTGCCTTCTAATACTCTTCAATATTGGCGTGAATTATAGTATCATTTTTTTTTCAAATAATACTTTACATTTTTATTCCATTTTCACTTGGAACTACAATGCATTTCTAATTGTTTCAATAATGTAACAAGACATTTCAATCAATATTTGGAATGTAGCATTGGATAACTGCTTTTAAGCTTCAAAGTTTGAATTGATGTACCCTTGTCCCTCTTCTAGAATCTTCATGCATTTAAATTTCATTTTTGAATATGAAATTAATAATTTCTTTACAAACGTCACATTTTATTTAGAAATTTACATTTTTAAATCCAATTTATTTGGTTTATAATAGACATTTGTTTGAATTTTCATTTTTATTGATAGCCTTTCTTAAAACTAGCTTTTCGTTAGGTTCAGAAATTTCAAATAGAAATTAGCTTGTCAG
Source organism: Argiope aurantia (assembly GCA_026543865.1). Classification (NCBI taxonomy): domain Eukaryota; kingdom Metazoa; phylum Arthropoda; class Arachnida; order Araneae; family Araneidae; genus Argiope; species Argiope aurantia. The sequence continues at coordinate 11,007 of JAPMOR010063929.1, forward strand.
ACGATAATTAAGCAAGTTAATTATTACTAAGTGTAACAATGATTACTATTATAAATAATTTTTATAATATAACAACTGAGGTGAGCAAACCAGTTGGTTGTCAAAGAAATACAGAATCACCAAAAATTTATGCTAATTTTCATGGTCAAGAAAATAATAAAGAATTATTGCAAAGCCTTCAACAATGCAAATTCAATGTAATTTGTAAAAAATGATGTCCATTGCAGGACATCATCTACTAAAAGAATAAGCTTTCAGACAGACTTTCATCTGGAAGAATGATTTTCTTCCAGTTGCAAAATGATAAGGATTTTTCTGAAGATTCTACAGCTTAATTCCAAAATGGCATTACTGATAGCAGAATTAATTACTTTTTTCCTTAGATGAAACTTTTAATAATAGCAGATCTTTTGAATAATTCATGTAAAAATCTATAAAAGAATATAAATGTCATTGACAGTTCAATCAAAATCTGCAATCAAATGAGAACTCGAATTGATAGCATGGTAAAAGTTCTGCAATATTTTATTATATCCAGTTATTTATTATAAATATATCCAGTTTATTTTATTATAAATAGTCTCGACTATAATAAAATGAACTCAGAAGCAATTGTTTTAATTCAATAGGCTTAGAATTAAACAACAGTAATTAATATTTGGAATAGTAAAATTCTATATTCAAGATGAAATTTGCTTTAGTTCATGGAGGTCTTTTGAAGGCTTTAAAACATAAAGAAGCAAAATAATATTATCTATCCAAGCAAAGCTGACATATAAATTTCTACATATCAACTTTGGATGTCTTTTACCTATGTTATTCAAATAAAGCGATATACTTAGATAATGTATACATTTTATGTTTATTTTTTCTTAAAAATGGCTTTAAAGCACTAAAATTGAATAAATTCTAAAATACACATTGTGATACACATTGAAATACACTGTCATAAAGAATAAAATGTGCATTCATAATTAAACCATATATTACAGATAAAAACATAAAGAAATAGAACCAAATATGAAGAATTAACAAAAACTTTTATAATTTAGAATACATCTAAAGTGCCAAAGATATCACTTGTGTCCTTATGATATAAAAAAAAAATTAAGAGAGAGAGAGAGAGAAAGATAAAAGAATAAAAAAGGAAAATATAATCAGCAAACAACAAAATAAGCAATAAATTTTAAAAACAAAATTGAATTTCCTTCACTTAGTTTTTATCTATTATATTCATGTTACTTATGAATAAAATTCAATTAAAATACATAGAATAATATTCAGAAATCATCAATCTAAAGTATTCAGATTGTGTGATTTCTTCCTATTTGCTAAGTGAAATTGTACAATTTCTGCATATTTAGGACGGTTTAAAAGATTATAAGCAAGAGGAAGGATGCTCAGTATATGGGAATGAAAATATGGATCTCCAAAACAGAAAAGATCTATTCCCAATTCAAGACCCATTCCAAAGTCACATTCATCATTAGCAAATTGAACATTAGTGATAAGTTCATCCAAATCCTCCTCAAAAGTCAGTCTTTTCTCCTCATTTTCAGCATTCACTATCTTCTGCAGTATTGATTTTAACTTAGCTAGAAAGAAAAAAAGTATGTATTAACCAAAATTTCAGAAAAATTTCTGCAAACCGCATATTAAAAATAGAAAATTACAAAAACAAGCACTGCAAAACATGAATATAAATAAGAACATTTATACATTTCACATGCTATTTACATTTAATATTATTAAAGAATTTAAAAATTAACAAACAATATAACCAATACATAAAAATGTCAAACAGAAAATTACAAGTGCAGCAATATATATATATATTCTACAAAGGGAAAAAGTTTATTTTATACTGTGTATCTAATATAAATGATCAAAATAAAAAAAAAATTCAGCAAATAAATCATTTCTAATAAATACACAGACAAATAATTTCATTTTAGTTTTACTTTAAAGATTTTTTTAGGCAAGTTGTAAGCTTATATGCTAGATATCAAAAATATATTTTTAAAATACAAGATGTTTTAAACCATTAATTTATTACCTATTAAACCATTACCTATTTAATTTATAATAATCTTTTAGGACATGTTCCATGATATTTGGAAAAATAATTTAATGTAAAGACAAGTATTTTGTTTGGTTCTCTATGATGTTTTAAAAACAAAACAATTCTCATCATAAAAATACACCAAATGTAGAAGAATTAATTTCAAAGCTATTAAATGCCTTAGAGTGAATCATTTGAAGTTAACAATTCAAAAAATAAAAGATATAACATTACCTTCAATGAATTACATGAATGAATATAGAAAAAATCATAAGAGGTCTATGAAATAAATTAATGAAAATCTTGCTTTCTTTATTTATTTTCCGATGGCTTCAAACCACCATTATTTCAAAGCAAAGAATATAATACTAAATATATGTAGGAATATTATGAAATAAATTAATGAAAATCTTGCTTTTTTTATTTATTTTCCTGTGGCTTCAAACCACCATTATTTCAAAGCAACGAATATAATACTAAATATATGTAGGAATATTTAAAAAAAATTTTTTTATAAACATTTTTTGACTTTTTAAATTGCCTTTTCAAAAAGTTGGATTTTAAAAGTGACAAAAACATTAAATCATAGAAAGGAAAATAATTTACAAAAAAAAAAAAGAATATTTTTATAATAAAAAACAAATAAGAACATATACAATCCCAAAGTGAAGCAAATAAACAACAAAAAAAAACACTATCTTCGTTAAAAAAAATTAGTGGAAAAATTTATCTAAAATCAAAAACGGAATGAGGTAGCTAAAAAAAGTACAATTATTCATAAAAATACATTTCTTCATTTGTAGCAACAACCTAAGGAATTTTAGAAATAATGCTTTGTAATACATTCATATTAGATAACAGGAATGTTCTTCCTTCACTTTCTTGTACAATTTCAGAGTATGACACATTTTGAGTTTTGCTTCTTTATATAGTGAAGATAATCAAGTACGCAATTTGCAGCAGTACTCCATTTTGATCAATTTGATTCTACAATTGTGTTGGAAAATTCATTTAATGAAATTCAATGTTTTAGCTCATTGCACATGAAAAAACAGACCAAAAGATAATTAACACTTTGAAGAATTTGGTCCAAAATTTATTAGAAAACCATTATTTCGTTTCTTAAATCATACAACAAATTTCAAATGACTACACATCGTGCTATCTTGTTTACAACCATGCCGATTGACATACCAAATTTCATTCATTTTGCTTGTGGCCTTTTTGAGTTGTCTTGTTCACGGATAAAACAACAGACCTAATTCAATCTTTATTGTGTTTTTAAATGTAAAGTGAAGCCCAAAATGTATAGATTCATCAACATTAAAGTAGAATGTCTTGGCAATTATAAGAATTTTTTTCTTTGAAAACTACATATACAAGATAGCAGAAACTAGTATGAATCAAAAATGCACTTTGACCGAGGAATTTGAAAAAGATCTAATTTATTTCAACAATTATATTGAACAAAAAGAACTTCAAAATTTTATCTTTACATTTATTACTAAACATATTATTTAAATTGAAACAGTAACTATGCTAAAGAGTAAATTTTGTCATCATTAACTTTGAAATAATTTCTTAATATAGAAGAAATGCTCTAGTAAACAAAACTTAAGAATTCTATAGGGGAAAAGTTTCTTAAAATTATAATTGAGTTCATGTAGTTATATTTTGACATCAGAAACTCATTTTTTCATCCCTCTTTTTACCACTCCCTGCATAGATCAAGAACACAATATTTTTAAAACTGGAATTTGATATAAAAATATTTAAAATAATCCAAAGACAATAATATAACAACGTATTTGATTAATTTTTAATCAGTTTTTTCTAAAATATTTAGTATGTTTATTTGAGTGGAGTTAGAATGTAGTATAACAAAATGATGTCTTATTTTTAAAAATATGAATGACAAATCTACCAATAAAAAAATGCAATTTATTTCTTTTACATAATAAAAATAATAATAACATAATTTTGCAATGATTTAAGATTTTATTAAAGTTAAAAAAAATAAGAACATTGAAATAAAATTAAAATATTTTTAAAAGATTGCTGTCATAAAAAATTAATAAATATGCTTCAACAAGTTAATTCTTTTGGTCAAGAACAAATATACATGTTACACTTTATGTACTTAATTTTTATTTCCTTAAAACATTCCTTATTTTTGCACCTAAGAAAATTTTTCATACCCATCATTTTGGAGCGATAAATCACTTGATGTTTATTTTTTGGAGTATATTCTACATCTACACTAGCATCTTTGTTTTGTTAGAGAATTTGATTACGTAGGTTGTTTAATTTTTGCTAGAAACAATGATTTATGAGTCTTTTAGAAGTTACCATGTAATTGCAATTTAAAATCTAGAAATTGTTTTAGTTTATTTTATACATTGATTCACAAAAAAAAAAAAAAAAAAAAAAGTGTTTAAATAATTTACTTTTCTTAATTGCATTTTATAATAAATTTTATTTTAATTCGTCAAATTGATTTCACCCATGTTTAGATTCTTTTTGTTCTTTTGCTATTATTGATCTTGGTACTTCAATGCATTTGTTGTCTTTCATTGACCAATGCCTACATTTATCTATTGATGGCATTATGAATTTTGAAGAACTTCAGGAACATATAAGATTAATCTTGTTCCATTTTAAACATAACTGTCATCTGTCAGACAGCTTTAGGAATATTAGAATTCACCCTTATCATAGCAATTTTTCCTTTTCTTTATTTTTCTTTTAAAGAAATGGAGATGAAATATCTATATAAAAAAAGTTTTCTTTGCTAACAGTTTCGACTAACATTTAAAGCTTATATGGCACTTACTGACAAAAGTAACAGATTTTTCCTTTTACAAATTTCTAAATTTAATTAAAACATTTTAGATAGTCAGAACAAAACTGTTTAGTCCTTCGGGATTTGGTTTTCCTTATATCGTTTTATATTACAAACTACTATAAGTATCATCTGTTCATTTTTTGTAAGAATTTTACTGTAAAATAACATAAAACATCATTTGATTATTCTTTTCATAATAAGTTCCCCTTTCCATAGTTTTAACTTTTTTTCTTCTTTTTTACATCACTTCACTATCTTCTAGAATCTTTAAATTTCTTATTTCGGCAAATTCATTTCTAGTTATTGAATTAAATATTGCAGGAACTTGCATAGAATTCTCTGTATATTTAAGCTCAGATATCTTAAGGTATGATAAGAGCACTGTTGTTGCCAAACAATGCTGTGATATAATAATGATGCATTTAAAACATTACCAATTTCTTTCTATGATTAAAATACAGAATATAATTCTTACATAGCAAACTTATATAAAATATTTATTTTTCAGATTTCTTTTAAAATTCATGCCTATATTTTGGACTTTCAGAATTCATAACAGTTTCTAAAATATCAACAACTTCTTATACATTATTGCCAATCCCAAATATTTCTTATGAAATCTTATCCAAATTGAAATTATAAATAATTCTAAAAATATAAATTACGTTAAGGAAATAATAAATAACTCTTTATATATTTGGCAAAAATATTCATTTTAAAACACAAAAATAAACAGATGATACAATTAAAATTAGCCAACGGAGACCCAATATTCATTTGGTTCAGCAACAACAAAAGTTAATAAATTGATTCAAAAAATAATAAAATAAATATAAATATTAATCATATTTTCTGTTTAAAACTTAAAAGTTGAAGTCATTTAAATTTAAAATAGCTGTAAATAATGCACAAAATTTAAATTAAAATCTTAACAGAATTTTTCAAACATGTAGTCATTTTTACATAGGCATCAACACTTTTTAACATGTAAAGTCCACTCCCCATTTAGTTGATAGTCGGAGACTATTCAAAACATTGGCCAGCAAAATTTAAAGATTTTGAATGAAAAACTACTTTTTTATAAATCAAACACAAATATCCATCAAAATGAGTGCAGAGTCTCAAGACATTATATAACAAAAGTTCTAACAAGTTATATTTCAGCTAGTATTTTCAAAACTCTATCAGTATATATCAAACATAGATAATTTTAAGATGCATAAAATTCTGGTAAAAACAGAAAGAATATAAAATTATAGAAATTTTTAAATAACATACCATTAGAATCTGGCAAAGGTCTATATCCCACATCATTTTTAACAGGTACAACAATTCCAAAACTATTAAACGTTTTAGAAACCACTTTTTTATTTCTTGATGCAGTTTTGGAAGTAGAGATTTCTAATGAATATTTCTTTTCCTTTGCAAACTTCTGAAGATCTTCCTGAATCTTAATGAACTGTTTCTTAGATTTTGGTTTCATTTTCTTTATTCTGTCAGTTATTTCTGCACTGTAAAAAAAATTAAATAATAACATTACTAAACAATTAGTGCCATGGAATTTTAGAATAAGCTTATAATATTTATATAATTGCATTTATAAGTAATTAATGAAATTATCAATAATTTTTAAATAAAAGGTATTAAGAATCTTGTTTTGTATTTATTAAAACAAAATATTTCATATAGATTTTTACACTTAATTAATTTATTATTTCAACTAATATCAATATATTATCATCATCTCTGTATGTAATGATTTTAAAAATTCATATACATCCTTCTAAACCAGAGAATATATAT
>JAPMOR010063934.1:0-125169 GCA_026543865.1 Argiope aurantia
AAAACTTGCTTATGAATAGAAAAAGAGCGAATTTCTGATAGGCATAAAATTAGAATTTCAGTGGTTTTAGTTTCAATATATTAGAATTTTACTGTCTTCATTTTAGAAATAATTCATCTTAAATTTATTAACTCCATCAATAATGAAAGGCCCCAAACGCTCGTTCAACGAATCTACTGTGAACGACGGAGGCGCCTGAATATATAAGTCCTGCTAAATTCCCTTCTCCTTTCATTAAATGTGATGGAACAATTACCTATGGTATATGGTTTACTCGTTGAAGACACTCATTCAAATAATTTTGGGGGAGTTTCTCTCTCTCTCTCTCTCTCTCTCTTTTTATTAAGCTAAAATACTTATGCTTAATAATCATTAGGATCGTCTTTTATATCTCATCCCCCTTAAGTAGAAGGAAAGTCACTGAAATTTTTGATGGGGAGAGATTTTTAAAAGAGAAACTCGGGTGGCATTCCAGTATTTTGAGATACCAGAACTGGGATCATCTTAAGAGAGAAACGGTTAAATACCATTCTATTCCCCCCCCCTCTCACCTTTCCAGATGAAATAGAAGAATATTATAGAAAATTTCTTAATGAATTTATTTTGTTTTCCGTTTCTTAGGTAAAAATCAACTGAAATTAGTGGAAAAGCTACACCGAATGATGTGCTCTCTGTCAGAAAGGTGCCCAAGACAAGGTGCTTCGACCTTCACTTTCTTCGCCGTTCTTCTCTTTGAGTTGATATCAAGGTAAGTAACAAGCGCAATTTATGCACCTCTAATCCTTAAAAAAATTATTTGTTCATTTATACAGAATTTTAAAAAATTATATCTTCTCTTTATATGTCTAGTCTAATCATATTCCTGTAGATAATTTTTAATTCCGTAAAGGTATCCATATAAATGGACAATAATTTTAAAATGGGAAAAACGGTTTTATGTGACTGAAGGAATTATGTTTTAATATTACAATTAATTATATAATACAGAAAAATTAAGAAATATGATTTTAGTATGTAGTCAATGAGGCATGTTGCTGATATTTAATAAAATTATCTTTTACCTTACTTCTTAAATATTCTTCAAAACTTACCAAACTGCCCAAATTATTGTTTAAGACGATTTTAGACCATTTTAAGGGCCTCCTCTCGGAAAATCCATCAACCAATTCTTGATAATTTCGTCAAAGCGGCCTTAGATGAATGGCATATCAAATTACTAGTATTTAGGAAAATTATAATTTATTTCCTGTCATAAACTCTATAGAAAAAAAAGTAAATGCACTATTTTCTTTACGTTTATCCTAACCTTAAGTAATGAATTTCAGCAAATCAATTTATATATGGTAATTTTGGATTTTTAAATTTCATCTTTAAATATTCATACCGTCTTTTTACCAAACTTATTTTATAATAATTTTAATTTTCTAGAATTGAATTCACCTGTATTTGTGTACCGCAGAAAAATTAGAGATGATAAACTTACTATGCATTCCAAACAAAGCAATAAAGAAAATTTTCCATTTCATTGACTGATTACTCGGGTATTTTCTTTCAATTTCTACGAATGGAAAATCAAACAACTAATTTTTAGAAGAATTTCAATTGATTTCCTATCACAAAATCCATAGAAATAAAAATCAACAGCACTATGTACTATATGTTTTGTTTATCCTAACACTTTCATTAACTTACACGGATAGCATTTCAAATGGCTAATCTCTAAAAAAAGCACACTTATAAAAATTTTGCTTCTATGTCTAAGGGGCTTCGCTCCTTGCTTTCTTTCGCTTGCCAACACCGATGTTGTCCGATACTGTACCCAATACTCAAGATAACAAGTTTTTATAAAACCAATGATTTTTCGTTCAATATTGGAAACTTACTCTTCCCATAATGACAACATATATTGGCCAATCGGTCTACTTTCGACTCAAAATTCAAAGCCCGAAACTGACATTATTTTCTCGTATCTGCAATATCTAAATAATGCTTCAGTTTTTTTACATTTTTCCGCTAACGTAGCGGCTTCACAATCAGCTTTTCTTTTCTAATTGGTGGCTTTTTTCTCTCTTTCCTCGGGTTTTTTTTTTCTTTATCTGATATCACTGGACGTCCCATTACTATTTAAAAAGCAATGCTGCGTCAGCGCATGTATTGCTTAAGTATTCTGTCTATTGCTAGCTGAGGGACGAAAAGTTTCTGTTATTCAATAAATAAACAAACCGGATAGCTATTCATCAGTGTTGCCACAAACGATGTATCTAAAAGTAGAATTATCAAAAAATATTTTCAACTCTGCTGCTGCTAATTTGGTGTTAATTAAACTCTACTTTTCATTTTTTGTCACCATTTCACCATTACGTGGCAATATAAATACTTATTATGACGTAATAATAATTTTCACTAAATATTTCAAGCAACACTGGCAAAACAAACCTTAAATATCATGGATCAGATGATTCGCTATCTACCAATCACAAAGAGAAAAAAATGTAACATTTGCATAAAAGAATTTTTATATATAGTTAAAAGAAGCATTACATGCATATCAAATGTTAGAATAATTTATATATTTTAATCTAATCTTGTAATTTAAAATGTTCGCTCATTTTAAAAATTACCCTTCTTTGTATTTATTGTTTTCGAAAAATAACTGTTTTATCCAAACTTTACATATATACACATACATTTATTTTACCTTTGAAAGAAAATATATATACGCAGGTAATCCAAATAAACCTCTACCACTTCAGCTCTTTTGTGGATAGCGTGTCAAATTTACAAGGAGATCATTTCTTTTATTTCAATAGTGTCTGGAAGAAAAATAAGAAATGCTGCTATTTGATGTTATAGTAAAAAAAGTATTAACGTTATAGGATATTTGAATCCCCATAAAATATCCGAAAAAACAAATTCCTTTGGGCTATACAGCCAGTTTTATGGTTTCTTATCGATTTCCCCAACATAATCATAAAGCCCTAGCGTAAAGCCTATTGGTTTTCATTTCGTTTTATAAGTCTTTTGCATTATTTCAGCATTTTTAAATGGCTCAACTCTATTGCCTAAAAATAATAAATGCGTTATTTTCAAAAAAGAATAGAGTGCATTAAATCCAATATTAATCTTTTATAATTAACACACTATTATTATTGATCACTTTTATTTAACACAGCTAGTTTTTTACTTGTGAAGAGGGAATTTTTTACTGATTTTTCATAACTTCCCTATGTTCTAGAGCTTTTAAATTGCTTCAGAAAAAGACTTTAAAGAGCTCCAGGAAAATTGCTTAAAACAGAAACAGTGGAGATTTTCATAAGGTGAAAACAAAGAATTTTAGCAATTTTCGCTTCAACATAGTATTATACTTTTGCATATGTACGAATGAAGCATAAAACATCATAAAATTATATGAATGAAAAATTTCTTGCGAACAGAAAAAATGCAGATTTTTCATAGGCACTAGAATTTTAGCAATTTTTGGCCTTAACAATGTATTATACTTATGCATATGTGTACATAAAAGGCATCATAAAATTCTTGAATGAAAAATTGCTTACGAACAGAAACAATGCAGATTTTTCATAGTCACTAGAAGTTTAGCAATTTTTCACCTTAACAATGTATTATACTTATGCATATGTGCACATGAAACGCCTCATAAAATTCTCGGAATGAAAAATTGCTTAAGAATAGAAAGAATTTTCATAGATTCAGCAACAGAATTTTAGTGATCTTCGCTTCAACATAGTAGTGCAATTTTACTATCTTCATCTTAGAAATAAAATAAAACTATCTATTCTTCGAGTTTTCATAATAATCCCTTATTTTTATTGAAAACATTTCCAAGAAAGTTTCACCCTACAGCCTTTTGATCTAAATAACTTCTTTTCAAAAGCTAATGAACTTCTTAGAATAACAGACTTAATCTTAAATCTTGGAAGTTTGTGGCTTTTTCATAGAGCTAAAACAACACAGTTTCGACATTTTCACTTTGAACTGTTACTTTCCGAAGAAATTTCATTTTCATTAGAGTAATATAAAGAATTAAACCCGCAAAATGTCATAATCTTCTGAAAAAGGGAGATCACTTGAATGAGGAGATAATTAGAGGTTTCGAAAGAGAATTGTTTAAAAGGTGGAGATGCTGGAAATGAAAATTATACAGCTAGCAAAGTTAGGTAGAAAGAAGCGACCATAAATTAACAGTTAATACAATTTCCTTCAAGTAAAAGGGAAGCAACGTAAGTTAATCTCTTCTCTTTAGTAAGAGGAAATAGCTTTCATTGTTTCCGCCTTATATCCATCCTTGAAAGAAAATCAAATTAAGAGTGTGGTGTAAGAATGTTTAGCATTTTCCATGATAAGATTCTACAATATCAATTATTATTTTTCGCTGCCCTTTTAGTAAATTTATGATTTGGATGTCACTTAAAGGTCATACATAAATTATTGTACTTCACAATATTCTAATAAAAAGTAGTCAGAAATTACCCTCTATGATGTAAGATGATACTTCATTCTTTACAACACATTATTTTAATAGAAGGTTGAAAAAAATTACCCCTTAGGGTGTACGATGATTCTTTACATCACAATATTTTAATACAAATTAGCTGTAAATTATTCTCTGCGGTATGCGATGAAAAGTACAACAGACTCAGAAATGAACAATTGAACTTTGTTCTCTTCACGAAAGACAGGTAATAGCTTTTTTTCTATTCCCTGACGAATTTACGCAGGGCAAAAAGGGATGTTGCCTTTCGAAAATTTTAACAGTAACCATAACCTTAAGAGCTCTGTTGTTTTAAATCGTCACAATCTTGAGCGTTTTCTTTCAAATAACAATATCTGCAATTTCCTTTTGAATGGTTGTGCTAATAGGCCACTAAGGGTACTTGTGTTGGGGAACCTGTTTCCATAAATTCATCCCAGCCACTTTATTATAGGCACATGTTATTTGCCTAGTTGTACGAGACACCAATATGAAGTCAAAGGGTTTAAAAGGACTTTACTGATATCACCACGTACTTTGTTTGTGTGTATCAGGAATCACTACTATTTTAGAATCACGCACATTTAATTACATTTAGGACGGACAATTATATTAACATAAAAGAAATGAACATTAAATAGATTTCGTCGAATACGTCGCACGGTTAATTCACATGTTACGTCACGTCTTTCGTTCAGACCCGTCTCGTCTGTACTCCATCTAACAAGCATCAACACCTGTTGGCCAGCAGATGGCGCTCGTCATCAGGCGTTCGTCACTACATTCGGCGATCCTGACGTCTCTTTCATCCTCGAAAGTTAAATAAAAGTAGAAAAATCTGAAAGAATAAAAAAAAAAGAAAACAGTATCTGGATAAACCAATAAACATTTTTTTTCTTTTAGTCTGAAGACCGTGCTTTCATGAAATTCGCTGCTGTGGAAGTTGTATTTGGTCCGTCATGACATCCAACTTTTTCCACATCATATCGATCCTTAGGTTTAACCTTGATAATCCGATACGGTCCATGAAATTTTGGTCTTAGTTTGAGTCCAGTTCCAAACTGCGTCCGTTGTATGGCCACTAATTCACCAAGTTTGTAGATGCGCGCCACTTTTCTTCGTTTGTTGAAACTTTTGCGATTCTTTTCTTGCATCTTCAAAATGTTTTCCCTTGCTTCTTCCCTCATATTATTTCGATCTTCCATCATTGCTCTTGTGTATTCTTCTTCCAATATTTCCTTTAAATGTAAATCAGTTGTATCTTTTAATTTTACGTTATCAGTCGTTAAATTAGGTTTACCCATTTTCAAATAAAAATCATAATTAATAATAGTAATATCACTTTCAGTATCAATTAATGCATCACAATTTACACCATTTATTTCAGCATTTTTACTAAGCTTATTTACAGTTTTTGGAGAGTTACGAATATACACTTTATTAGAGAGACACTTTAAAATCTCTTTGTGGGCAGATATTGGCTTTGTGGCCAAAGCTACCACAACGGAAACATTTCAGTCCTTTGTTTTTAAACTTGCAATTAATTGATTTATGGCCAGCCTCATTGCAATTAAAACATTTATTATTACTCTTGTTATAGTAATTATCATCAACATAATTCTTTTGAGCACGAACGAACGGCAATGGTGAATTTTTAACTTCTTTCGCGATATCCAATTTACTTCTGTTTTCGGAAACACGCAAATTTCTGTTTGTTTCCTTTTTAAGGTGACTTCGTGCAGCTTCATATTCGTCCAGTTTATTAACAAACCTTCTACTTTCTTTATTTTGGGCAAATCATCGAGAAAATGATATCGTACGTCATTTAGTATTTTACTCTTTAACTGGTCAACGACAATTAGCTGCTTTAAATCTTCAAAATTGGTTATTTCTAAACAATTTATCCATTCCTCAAAAAAGTTATTCAGTTCAAAATCGAAATCCCGCCATGAAGAAGAAGAATCTCGTTTGTGAGTAAAGAACTTCTGCCTAAGTTGTTCGGAAGTTAATTTAAATCTTTTAAGCAACAGTTTTTTTTATGTAATCATAGTCATTAGCTTATGGATCAGGTTCACGAGCAATTAAATTGACTATATCCAATGGTAATAACCCGAGTAAATAAGATATCCAGTTTTCTTTTGCAATGTTAGCCCTACTTATTTGTTTCTCAAATAACGAAAGGTAAACACGTATGTCTCCGCTATTATCATAATTCTTAGCAATTTTAATATATCAGTCTTAGGCATATCTGATACAGTTAAAGTATTTTCTCTATTTTTTAACTCAAGTTCTAACTTTTTCAAAGTATATTCGCGCTCATTCTTTTCGGCTTCGGCTTTTTCAGCATCTAACCTTTCGCGCTCCTGAGTGATAGTTAAAAGTAAGTTTTTTACGACCTCTTCGTCATAGTCTTTCGACTCTGTTATCATTGTAACTAACTGTCGCACTTTGGCATCCTGTGGTGCCATTAGTTCTAATTCATCTACTAAAGTTAGTAAGTCGCTCATTCGTGCTCATGTAAGAAATGCCATACTTGAGAATAAATCAAAATTGTACTCAAAATTTCTTCAACTTCGATCCACACTGCGTCAGTCCACAAGGAGTTGGTATCCAAAAGGTTTATTGTAGCACGTCAAATTGCTCTACATCAAATTTCACCCCTGTTTGGCTCTTCTCTCGTCTATGTACCGGTCTTCATTAAAATCTGGGCCGAACCCCCATATTTGTAGGACTCAGAAATCACTACTATTTTAGAATTACGCACATTAAATTACATTTAGGACGGACAATTACATTAACATAAAAGAAATGAACATTAAATAGATTTTGTCAAATACGTCGCAGGATTAATTCAAATATTACGTCACGTCTTTCGTTCAGAGACCCGTCTCGTCTCACACGTCTTGACTTTCGTTCACACCCGTCTCATCTGCACTCCATCTAACAAGCATCAACACCTGTTGGCCAGCAGATGGCGCTCGTCATCAGGCGTTCGTCACTACATTATATATATAAGATAATTGAGATTTTCTCGTGACAATTTTAGAAATTCATACTTTTTAGCACTTCCGATGCTGTCTTCTAATTTATTTTTTAATTAAACAGAATAAGTTGCAGATAATTTTTTCCAATGTCATCTGATTCAATATTTTATCTTTCCTTATTTCGGATGTTACAAAAGAAAATAGATATCAGGCTGCATTACAAAAAAGTTTGTTTACAACGAGATTATTTCCTTTTTACATTATTTCTTGTTGCCAATATAATATTTTAATCACACAACCTTGATGTGATGTAAATATAAAATTGAATATACTTTGTCATTTTCGAACAAAATAAAAAAGAAAACTTTATTGATAGGTATAATTACATCCTCGCCAGAAAAAGCAGGAAAAACCTTTTAATGAACTTAATAAAATCCATTCTTGTGTAAAATACTACCTATAAAATTTTCAAAGAAAAAGATTATTCTTGCCAAACAAATTACTCCTCAAAGCAATGATTCGAGGTTTCTATACATCGGAGAATAATCTTAAGCTCAAGTAATTAAAGCTTTCGACAACTTCCATGACACTTTAATTATAAACTTTTCTTTCTTTGTTAAAAGAGCAGCGTTGTTTGTTCCTTCAATATGCGTTAAAGTCTCTTTAATTAGTTACTTTTACTTCAAGTGCCTCTGTAATATGTTGTTGAAATTTCAAAGAACTGTTTGAAAGTATGTCGAAATTTAGTTTTTCTAAAAATAAAATAAGCCTTATCAATTTAAAGTTTAAGAAATGTAGATAAGTTTTCAGTGAAGACACGTTAATTTCTTGTTCTTTTATTATAATAAAATATCGAAGAATATCACAGTTTTATCAGATTTGCTATTTTATCTAGATTTAGATTGAAATCATCCCGTTGCTTAAAAAAGGAGTACGTTATGGCGTAAATATGATTTCAAAATGCAGAAAGTGAGGCTAAATGCAGCGAGTTGATTAAAATTATTCATAAAAGGTTTAACTAATACGATATTTTTTGAAGCATTCAAGTATCATGATGGCACAAATGCAAATATGCTTCTTTTTAAACTGATTGGTTGAGAATTCACTAAATGAAAATGATTGGCTATACAAATCTTTGTAATAATGTCGAATAATTGGTATCATCATAAATGGTACAGAAGTTGTTGGAGGTCTAAGCACAGATAAGCAGAACAATTGCTTTAAATAAATATCTTTCAAATATCCTTGATACGGAATCCAGATATATTAGTACAGTCGTAATGACATAGTCATTTTTCACAGATTTCATGTCTAAGCTGATACAGAATATCCATACAAGATATAAAATGAGATACAGAATATCCATACAAGATATAAAATGAGATACAGAATATCCATACAAGATATAAATTGAGATGGCTCCTCCTTACATAATAAAAGTAATATGGTGTAATTTGAATTCCGGCGATTACCGTCATGTTGCTACGTAGTGCATCACTGGAAAAGGAGTCTCACCGGGAGGCACCTCAGATATGAGAATGAGAAACTTCCGGCATGATGGGTGGTTCTCGGCACCCGAGTGGTACTGAAATGGTGTGGGATCGACTATTCCTTTCCAAATACAGGACTTGCTTTCCATTAATAACTTGTATCGTGACCGGTAATAGACCTTAGGACTCAACCTTAGTTTCCGCCCTTGATGTCCAGAAGGTCTGGTCATTCAGATTTTACCGCATGTCTCAGAATGGATCGAAATAGTGAATGTATGATCACTGGAAAAGGATACAACTTTCTTCCATCTTGCCACAGGAAAGAAACATCATAATGAATGTACTAAAAATGAACAGTTAAATCAGCATCATGAAATTCTATGTATTTATACAAGAACAACATAATAAGTGTATAACAAAAACCGGTTATCCCATGATTTTTAAATTCTAATTATTTTGATGATTGTAGACGAATAAAAAATGGAACAAGTTGAAATTAAAATAATCAATTCGATGACCACTAATAGCTTTTGAAACGACGCATGACAGGAATAATTCACTATTTCACAATACCCCGAACAAAATATATAGCATCCGATATCAAAAACAATAAAGCACAGTAACAATAAGAAACAGCACATGCAGGAGAAGAAATTTTGTTTCTCCATGCCCACTCAACCCTTTGTAGAGATGATTCAGATTGTAATAGAAACTGTCTAATTCGTTTGCAAAATAGTGGTGGTTTCAGGCTTACTTAAATTCCATTAGCAGATGTTATAGTTCAGAACGAAAAAAAAACGGCTACATCCGTAAAAAGTAGTTGACATAATATGACATGTAGATTGTTGATGGATTGATCAAATTAGGTATTTTTGTGGAAATTGTTCTATGTGATGATCCAGAAGGTGTTAAGGTGAAGGAGTTTATCAATAAACTACGTTTGATCTTACGGAGAGCCTTAAGGTGTATGTACAAACTTGAAACTGCGAAAATCGTTCAAAATATCGAATATTTTTTATTGGTTAATAATATTCTCTGATCCTTTAGCTTTCAAACGATACCAAGATGTTGTCAATATTCGCAATATTTCTCGAGTTAATTATTTTTCTTGAGGTGCTTTCATTAAAAACTCTAGAAACGATTTTTTTAAAACTCATTTTATGAAGAATGATATTCTTTCCACAATGTTGCTTTATTCAGACAATCATAACTCAACAAGAAATTAACCAAATACAGTTATTTATATATCAAAATAATCTGTATGAAATAGCGGATGTTCTGTGCCTCAATCATATATATATATATATTGAAATAAATTTTTAATACCTATTTAAAAGTTAAAATTACAGAAAAAATCTCGCTTTTTCTTTTCATCGTTGATGAAAAAATTGTTAAAAAAAACTATATATTTTTATAACTTGATTGAGGCAGACAACATTAAGACTAATATTAGGCATAATTTCCAACTAGAATTGTGTGTCTGCACGAATTAAAATTTAAGATATCAAGTTTCAAAAAATATGCTAATTAACTCATTAAATATTAATTAATAATTAGTGTAATATGATTTTGTCTCACTGAAATGAGTTTAAACATATATTAATGACCTATTGTGAAAAAACTGGATTTTTAAAGTTAAATTTTTTTAAAAATCGTCTAGTGTGTACGTACACCTTAATGTTCAGATAGCTTCGGCAAAGACAAAAAGAATACTGCGCACTGTTTAGATATGGTTTTTTGTATACGGGTGTGTCAAAATGGGTTTTCCATTCAATGAATGTTTTGCTTATTGTGTGTCTGGATGGTGTTGATGTCAAATTTTCGACTGCTGTTTTGTTCTTTGGCAGCCTGTTGTTTCTTTCAGTTCCCTGATTATGAAACTTGTTGTCTGTTGATAATACCTGATGGCTTGGATGGATAATAATAGATTTTACGATGAACGTCGACGGTGAGAACGGTAAGACGAGACATTCAGAAATGCCGAGGATTGAATCAGTTGCTATTTTACAGTTTTGCCTGGGTACTTTTGTACTAGGTGTGATGTTGAGCCGACAATCATTTTTTATAACTCAGCTAAGTATTGTATTTGTATAACTCAGCTTGGTATGCTAGCTTTAAGATGAGTTAAGTGCGACGGCAGGTACCTCGAGGATCGAAATAAGAAGTTGCCGTATAGTAAATTAATTTTTTTCACCTCTTTGGCGGAACAATAATTATCTTCTCACCAATGATAGGATAAACTTCTTTATAAAGTTTCCAAAGATGCCTGTGATACAATCAGTTTTGCGGGATTCATATTATTAATTGTGGAGAATCAATCAGTTTTCTATAGATCTAGCCCCCACTGGGGTGCACATCACATGAAAATGATAAAATTTCGTAAAGGGATTAATTCTCGTTTGGGGGGAATATACCTGAATTGTTGCAAAGAGTGATGGTCATTGGGATTTAACTTTAGATCCCTCATCCGTTCTGTTGCGACAATGGTCCGTATTCCTATATGTCAACTGGAAATTCCACAGTAATTCCATGAACGGTTGACAGAAAAGGCTGATTCCTTGTGATTACCATAAAGCAGATGCGTATATAAACGATCATCTGCTTCAAGCAAATGCAGACTTTGTGTGAATAAGTTAGGATGATTTGAGGACTAGTAGACTAAGGATTAGGATTAGTAGACTAAGATTAATAAGCGGAGATTTTGGAAATCAAATCTTAATTTTGTTAACTCATAAAGATTGATTAACGGGTCAGGTGTTAGTTATTCTTGCTACTAATGACTATTATTTTAGCCATAACCTTAATTTGTTCAAAATAATAAAACAATCTTGAAAACTACTTTTTCACCGACTTGTATCATCTTTGATTATACGCGTGATACATTTGCCGCATTTTTGTCTGTTATATTCATTTATTAGAGGGGTTTTTTTTTGTCATTATTTTTGTTTCCTGTCTCAATAAGCTAAGACTTCAAGCCGTTAAAAGGAAATTTAAGAACATGTCTCAATCTACGTTTCCCTAAAGCTTTCTCGTTTACTCCCAAACAAAGTGTTAATCTCCCGTCCCCCTTATAAAAGTTGTGGTTTTGGGGGCAAGACGGTAAACATCTTGATATTTATCTTCACATTTCCTCGTATAAGCCTTTCGTGCTACGTATAATGTTTTGTGCAGAAAGTAGTTTACTAAAGAAAATTCTTTTCAGATGCTTTGTTTTGACCGATTAAAACCAAAATCGGACTCAAAACTATAATTTTAATAACAGCTTGCATATTAAATTTCGTTTATCTAAGTCATTTCACTCTCAAGTTATTGCATTTACTTCTATGCTAAGAAACAGTCCGATAGATGCTCAATTTTTTGTCAGAATGCGTTAAAAATTTAATATGGGCCTTTATTTTAAATGATAATATTGTGTACCACATTTTATCTTTCTGGTTCTTTACATTTTACGACTAGTATCTTTTCTTGCACGCAGAAAGACGGAAGACCAAATTTTATGCGAATGTATAACGTCCAAAATGTGTCAAAGGTTTACGAATTTGGTATAAATATATTGAACTGAATTTCATTCTTCTGACTCAAAGTTTTATTGTTGTATGGACAGAAATTTTTGACTCCTAGCTCTTATGAAGATGACACACACACACACACTCGCTTGCATAGCCCTATTTCACGGGGGGCAGGCGGGAGGGGGGTGTTCATTCACGCACATCACAGATAGAACACAAGGTAGAAAACAACCATGCCCGAACCAGGACTGGAACCCGGGACGCCTAGATCACGGGGAAGACGCGCTACTCCTACGCCAGGACGCCGGTAATGTTTCAAAGTCTTTGATGAAAAGGCAAATTTTTTGGCAATTGCAATAATTACTCAAGATAGAAACTGTCGATGATTAAAACATTTTCTATTTGAGCATTTCGCATACAAGATAGTAAAAAAAAAATTATTTGTACCCAGTATCACTCTTCTGCAACAAGTCAATTCGAATTTGAAAAAAAATGCTTTTTTTTAAACACTTTTTGAATACAATTAAGAAAAAAGTATTTGCGTCTTCCGTTTATTGCACTACTAATGAGTCGCTCTATAAATCAGAATTACATGCATGACCCAGCTACTCAATCCAGTCACCTTAAAAGAAGTTTTAAGCTCAATGTGATGACATTCTCTTCATTTACTAAATCCAGAAGAAATCCACTTAATTCCAAAGAATTCATTTGTGATCAAGATCTTGCTCATTTCTCATTTCAAGTAACACTTTTCTTCCAAAAATCGGAAAGGTAATCGTGGGTAATTCCGCTCTATAGAGCAACAGAGAAAAGCCATCGTAGTCTGGATAATTCCTCGTATTAGTTCTTTTCTTCTGCGTTAAAGACTTGGAGTTCATTTAAAACCTTCTAAAGGCATTTGTTTCTTTTGTGAAAATCTCCGATGGAGAGATTTCATCGATTTTCTTTAGTTAGAGATGACCTTCAACGACATCGTTTTGAACAACTTTTATTATTTGGAAGTGCTGCTACATTTCAGTAAATTTATTAATTATCGCATATAAGATTCCGGTTGCTTTTAAATGAATGTCTGTGCACTTACATAAAAAGAAAATATAATTGGAAGTCTAATGTTAAGTATATAGGATGTCCATTTTTTGAAGCGAGTGTCTAGATGCCCATGTAAGCAAAAATATGAATGTATATTGAAATTTCGTGAACAAAGCAAATAATAATGACAGATTTCTGATATAACTTGATAGAATTTCAAGACTCCATACGAGATTTAAAATGAAAATTTTAAAATGCAAAAAACATTTATCTGATGGAAGCTTAAAAATCAATTAACCGCCAGATAGCAGATATTTCGGTTGAATAATGGAGATTTGTGAGCTTAACATAATCTGATAATCACTTAGTAAAATCAAGAATGCAAAAATCATGGCACCTTATGAATAAATGAATTTGGCAATTTTTAATTTGAAAATCGCCTAATAAACCCATTTTCTTGGCGATTTTGGCGAAACCCGAAAGTCGCAATATGCATCCGTATTCTTTAAAAATAAGCAAGTGGAGTAGTCTTATTATTTTTTAATCACTTCTAGCATTTATAAATAACTTTTGCGAATAAATCAACCAAATCTTGCACAAAGCGAATTATTATTTGCTAGAAATGCTATATCAGCGATTCAGACAAATGAAATAAGAGCCTCTAGGTAATGGTTTGGAAGGACAAAAATCTATTTCACCAATGATTCCTCATATTTTATAAGTTAATTATAATGAAGAGAGTTAAATCTTCTCCTGCTGTTGTCACACCGAAGTTCATAGAGTATTAGTGCAAATGCCATTCTCATCTGACCACAGCTCAAAATTCCGAGTTCTCGCTCAAAGCACCAGTTGTGTTGCTTCAGATCGGGACGCTGAAATAACTAAATTATATTTATATAGCCAAAATGGATTAAAAAATGAAATTAGTTCATTCTGTCGGGACAATTTTAGAATCTAATGCGAATTCTGGAGGATAGAAAAGTGTGTGACTTCACAGTAATACGTAAGATAATGTGCTGTTACACAGATGTCAAATGAAATGTTATTTCTATATTATCAGAAGTAAAAAAGATGATTTGCATTTTCAGAAATCTAGTAAGCAGTAATTTTTTTGAAATTGAAATTCACTAGAAATGGACGAAATCATCTTATTTAGTTATGTTTTGATATAAGCTGTCGATAAATGGATAATCTGACGTGATTATCTGCTGTGATTATCGTTATCTATTTAATATTCTTGAAATTTCTCTTCTTAAAACTATATTTTATATAATTGTGAAATTTTAAATTTATCTTACCTGCGTAATATGATTAACAACTTCATAAACAGTAGACATTTCATTTTATTCGTGTTTGCGTGAAATAATTAGAAATTAAAAAAAAAATTTTCAAATCAATTACATTTATTCTTCAGTTTTATGAAACTCAGTTTAATCTTTTCAATTTCAAACAATATCACATTAACAGCCCGTTTTCATCCTGTGACGTCCTCAATCCGAATAACAATGACATCACATATATTAATTCTCTTATAAATGCAAATGAAAGCAATATATAAGAATAGAAAAAATATTTTTTACAAAAGAATTTTAGATTTTTATCTCGGATACAAAATTAATGACTTTGAAATTAAGCATCAAAACACATCAACTAAATATAGAAAAATTTACATAATCTTAGGAATGCATATCAATATAAATTATATTATATTTGACACCGCATTTTTGACGTAAATTGTGTATTTCGTAATCATCGTGAAACGTGCATTCCTTCTAAGTATTTCTAGTTAAGGACATTCATGGCGAACTATTTCAATCATTCGAAGACGTTAATTCTTGCAGTTTCGTTTCAGGTTAAAATGAATTTGATTATCTAACAAGATTGTCTCTGAAAATTACCGCAATATCGTGGTTATAAATTAAATCATAGATTTATTCCATGCGTTATGAAATGCTTAGAGTCACAAAACTTATGATATGCAGAGATTTAAACGATGCAAGCCATTTACGCGCAATTTAAAGTGTAATGAATTTTGACTTAGTATCGGTTTTCATTTCCAGACAATATTTGAGTTAAAATAAATGGGTTAATGATTAAATACTTAGCAATAAATTAGATATATTGGATTTATACTAAACGGTTTTATTCGAAGGATCAAATAACCTTAGTTGGGGGTTTTATTTAAATATTTATACAGGCCTGATTTCTGGCTGTTATAGTATTATTAAGGAATGTGCATTTAGTAGCAATTCAACAGTGTGTAATTCGATGAGACTGTGATATATGAAATTAAATGGATCAGTCTACTAAAATATTCTGCGAGTAGAAATTTTAAAAAATTACATATAATGAAATAAAAGCGGAAGTAAAACCCCTAATCCCTTTAATACTTATGGGTTAATGTTGAAATAAAGCAATTATTTTATCTTAATTTTAACATTGGCAAATTGAAAATTAGATGGAAATCTGAAGTAGGTTGAATTTCATCATGGCAGTAAGAACATCGTTAAATATTTATATCAAACTAAATTTTTAAAAATAAAATTTTTATCAAACTAAATTTTAAATTTTTTTAAAAATTTTAAATTTAGAGAAAGATTGCATAGAAATGAAACTGACACTACTAAAAATATTTTTTTAGCTTTAACGCAGTATAAAAATTATTTTTATGAAATAATACTCTTTCATAACAATGGTTTCAATGGAATTATATAAGATTAAACTGAAATGCATTTAATTATATAAGATTAAGCTGAAAAATCACCATAAATTTTGCCTTATTTTAATTAACATATTTTAATTGAATTTTGGGCTTTGAAAAATATACATTGACCTGCTTATATGTTTCATTAATATCATACAAAAACTATGTAAAAATACACAAATAAAGATCTAAATCTATACGCACACGTGTGTGTATATGTGTGTCATATAAAGAATCTCTCTCTCTCTCTCTCTCTCTCTCTCTCTCTCTCTCTCTCTCTCTGTCTGTCTGTCTGTCTGTCTCTGTCTGTCTGTCTCTCTCTCTGTCTGTCTCTGTGTGTGTGTTGAATTTATAGTGTAAATGTCATAATAAATAGTGATTAATTATCAAAGAAAAAGATCAATTCTCATACTTCTTTAAAAATTTTATGAATGCTAGTAAGTACAAGATGCTTGTTTGCGAAACAAGATATTTTTTGCCAAATTACCATTATGAATGTCATCCTTATGAAAATATGGATAAGAAAGATGAGTGAAAATCATAAGTGAGATTCTCCTTATGAAGAACTAGCTAAGAAAAAAATGATATATACTATTATGCCTTATAATTGTTATATTCAATACACAAGAAGTTTCAAAACCCTCAACCGTGATGAATTATTGAAGAAAAAATTTCGAATAAACAACATTTTTAGTTTCAAATTTGGCGCTTATTTTTATATAGATATATAGAGAGAAAGAAATAGAGAAGGACGATAATTCAGTCAAAGCGGCATAGAGTCAACATTGTTAGTGAATGGGAAATAGTCTACAAAAACAGACATTGTTAGCAAATAGACAGGCAATAGACACAGCAAATAGAGATGTCAGATTAAACAAATAGACATTGTTAGCGCATTTCAATAAAAATATAAGTAAGGAGTTTAGTTTCGGTGTCTTTAATCTTTGCTTAATAGATTGTAGATAATTTTTTTAAGTATTTAGGAGATTATATTAAATTTTATGATTATAAGATATGACACCACCGGTAATCGAGCGGAGAAAAAACCAACGCGAAAGCGGGCATCTGCTAACAAACTGTTCTTATCTCAGTGAGATTCCATCGTCATTTCTAAGCGGGGAATCCCCTAAAATGTTGCAGCAGCTGAAACTTAAAAGAATTTTATTTTGATTTTATATGCCCTTTCCTTTTTGGAGATGTATATCACTTTTATCAAACATTTCAAGTAGCTGCTAAACGGAATTCCGCTGAAAAACCCTTTTTTAATTGATTTTTCACAGAACTTTGATTTATCAATGCTATATAGAAATTAAAAATATCAATAAATCTTTTAACTAATAGAAAATTTTTCTATGAAAAAACTGAAACTGATAGCTATTTTCGATTATCTAACGAGATAGTTTAATTGCTTTTATCTCATTACATTAACTTTAGTTATTGGTTTTAAGTAATGATGGAATATTAACCGTAATTTAATTATCTAACAAAATGGTTTCGCACTTCTTTTATGAATCATATTAGTCTTCTTTATTAATTATAAGTAGTGACAGAATAAAGAATAAAATACCCATTTAATATCACTATCTCACAAAATGGTTTCGAGCCTTTTTTTATGAATCATGTTTTCGTCTTCTTCAAATAAACTATGAAATGTTGCAATTCTATGTGGTAAAATAATTGATGCAGTTTTCAAAATTTCTTTTTTGCTGACCCTTCACTTTACGACTTTATTTACGATCACAAGTATGCAAGGAATATAAAAATATAATTATAAAATATTTTTTTTATTTAAATTCCGTATTGAAAGTATTAAATTTATGTTGTGACTGATGGCACTTTATAATCCCGCTGACAGTTATCTGTCAGCGATTTAAGCCGAGTGGACGTCTCTTGTATTTTCAATATCGCCAACTAGGGCCAAGAGTACGACTTAGCTACTTCATGAGTCACATTCGCTTGCATAACCCCATTTTACAGGAGGCACATTCACACACCTCGCAGATAGAATACAGAAGAACAACCATGCCAGAACCGGGATTCGAACCTGGGAAGCCCAGATGATAGGGAAGACGCGCTATCTCATGCCAGGACGCCGACGTTCAGTTTATAGATAGTAATTGACTAATTTAATTCAAAATGCAATTTATTTCAAATCCAAAATATAGTGGGTAATTTGTTATTGATTAATAAATAAGTTATTTAGAATTAATTACAAAAAAAAGGAAAAAATACTATTATGAAACTTGCTTCACTACACAATGTGGAATTAAAACGTATCAGTCTCATTCCAAAATAATGTTATTTTTTTATTACTTGAATTAAAGAATGGAAACTTCATTCTTCCTTTATTCTATTACTTGCAAGTAGTTATTGACTAATTAGTTACAATATTAAGAAATAATTCTGTAATCGAAATTGAGTTATCTTTAATGAAACGTATTAAATTTTGTGAGGTTGTTTCGCTTCTACATCTTGAATAATTCAATCATTTTATTGAAATCTTATTAAATACTCTACTCAGAAAAGAAATAGAATTTTTCTATTTTAGAGAAATTAATTAAAACGTATGCAAATATTAATGCTTACAAACTAAGAAATAAATATATTACAATTCTTATGATTTAAAAATTCAAAATAATAAATTTGTAATGAATACTTACCTGTTCTTCAATCATGGAAAGTTTCCAAATCTTTCTATGACTTAATTTAATATAACATTCATTTTAAGAAAATTAAGGAGATTAATTTCAACATTCAAATAAATTAATAAAAAAATAACTCAACGTAAAAGTAATTCAAATAATTACGGCATTTAGGATTTTAATTTGAACAAAATATTTCTGAAAACGAATTTCTGATTTTTAATATTTCAATTTCATATTTTAAGATAAATCTTTCAAAAGGATATATTTAATTTGCAATTGAATAATTAATTGTAAAAGGTTGATTTAACGGTACACTCATTTCTTGCATTTTATATTGTGTGAAACGTTAGGAGATATTAAATTTCGAATAATTCATGAAAAGCATTCAATATAGAAGTGTCATTCTATTTTTTAAAAGGCAGATTTACTTTAATCAGTATATCATCTTTAAAAAAAGAAATCTCTAGTTTCATTTGGAGAAAATTATTTGAATATAAATTAAAGAATTTGCATATGTTAATTTGTATTTTCTTATTATCTATTATTTTTACCCTTTTATGATTATCAAAATGTTATTCCTTGTAAGATTATTTGTTTCTATTAAAAATAACATATAAAAGATATTCATGATAAAGAAAATTATTAAAATTCAGTATACTTTATTTCTTTATTCAAACAAAATTACTCAATAGATACATAATTAAAAAATCAAGCTTTGTTTTAATTTTAAATTAAAGATAGAAAAAAGTGAAGTCGGAATCATTTGGATGTTTTAGACGATTCTTTTTTCAGATTATTGTATCAAAAATAGGGCATAAATAGCACCTACATTTATGTTAAAATATAACACATATATATGATTCAACAAAAATAGGGAATTTGAAAACATATTATTAATAATGTAAGCGATAGTAGAAAATATTTTTTTTTATCGAAATTGCATATACGCGCCTAGAAACATAAAAATCCGAGGAACTGATAAAATTTCTAAGTAAATTTAAATTATATTCACACCCAGTATATTTTTAAATGTTAAAAGAATATTTAATTTTTCCTTGTAATATTTTAGCCTTATATTCTAATGATATGATCTGCTCTTCAGTATTTTCTGGAAAAAAAAATGTTTTCGAATATATCAGCATTAAAATAAACATATCAGCATTAAAATCGAACATATCATTTGATTAAAAATAATTAAAAAAGCGTGGTTTATATTTTTTCTTTTCTTAAAAATTATTTAACACATTCGCAGCACATTATTACGAATGTTACGATATAATGCATTACATTTTCTCTCAAATTCTCTATACAAAAAGTATTCTATGAAATAAATATTTAACTGAAATGAATGAATTATTTGATGATTGATAAAGTACAAAAATTAATATATATATACGTAATGATATTTTAAAATTTAATTTAATCCTAATTAATTTCCTAAAATTTTAGTTAAATTTAGTCCATGTCAAAATCATTTTAAAATATTCTCTTATTTCCTGATCCCATTCCACTTTTACTTTTTAATTAACTCAACTGAAGCTTTGTAAAAATAATTGCGTCAATGATTCCCATGTGTCGAGTGAAGAGATAGAAAATCGCTGATGTAAACAGATTTTTCTAAAGGATCCCTCTGTTTCTCTTGTCAAGGTCGACACGTGTGAGAAATTCCAATCAGAATCGGCACATGGCAGAAATCTTATGTTATATAAGATTAGGAATAAAATGTTCAATTGGCCTTCATTTTTTTTCGCTCTGTGTCGTTCTGTGTTGTGTGTGTGTTCGTTACTCCTGATTGCACATAATGCATGCTTCTCCGGGATGAAATAAACGACGTCAAAAAATCGAAAGTCTTTGAAAATGCTTTTTAATTAGAAATTTTTATGTTTACGTATTAGAGTGTCAACAAGGATAGTTTTCGGTGCAAAATTTTCAAATGTATTAAAAGAATCAAATCCCCGGGAGGAGAGGCAATTCGATGCTGCGGTACGATCCTTGATTCGCTGTCGCTCGGAAGATGGTTCTGCGCTGGATCGGCCGCACTGTCTCCGCATGGTGTAGCTTCGTCTCGGCCTTAGGATCCGGCCATGAAGTTCCACTCCACAACTGCCAATGTTCCCATTCTTGTTATCGCATCGCCGCCGTTGGTACCTACCGCAACCTGTGACCTCATCCAACACTCCGACGTTCCTTCTCTGCTATTGTGTCTGTGCTCCATATCCTCATGTGCGTACTCTTTATATCTACAAGGAGTTGAGTCTCCTTGTCATCATATATAATTTCCGCCTCCTTACCTGTGCTGAATCATCCCAATCTTGAAGTCATTTCCTTGTTATATTATCATCACAATTGCCTCTGCCCAACAGCTCAGTGCTCAGAATTTCTTTTTGGGATTTCTTAAAAAGTGATTAGCGTTTCCTGTATCAACGGATGAAAATCAAAATTTATATTGTATGTTGTTCTTTTCTTTTGATTTTAATTTTTAAATTTTAGAATTATTGCAAATTATATTTTTATAGTATTATTTAAAATATTAAATTTTTAGTCTTTTATCAAATCTATCTTTTAAAATTGTATGCACAAATTAATAATGTTTTTTATGTGAAAAATACTTTAATGTTGTTAAGATGTGGGAAAATGACTGACCAAGATAAAACAAATGTGTCTGACCCACAAAATTCAGAAAATAAAATTGATAAGAAGAAAATGATCAAATAGAACCCTCCATAATCCCTTTTGATCCCGAAAATGGGGTGAAAATGGATTTATGGTTGGAGTATTTTAATAAAATTTGTCGAGATAACAAAACTAATTTGTGGGAAATTAAAAGTATTGCTAAATTTCTAAAAAAGTGAGCTTTATCTCATTATATAAATAGTTGCTTAAATATTGATAATTTTGGTGAGTTATGTTGTGTATTAACCGAACAGTTTATTCAACCCAATATTGTTAATTTTTCTGACTTTTCACAACTGAAATTTGATTCAAAAAAGGCTAAATTAGTTGATTATTTTCATCAAAAATTGAATTGGGGCAGACAATTAGACCTTAATCCACAACTGGCTTTAGAAGGTCTTACTGATGGACTGCCAGCTTAATTAAAATAATTGGATACCATAAAAGCTCCTTCTACCCCTTCAGAATGGCTTACAAAGCAACTAAACTATTAAAAATGGAAGAACCTTCAGAATCAAATCCAGGCAGGAATAATGAAACCCGAATCAGAACAAGGCAACCAGCACCTTTACCACCTAGACATAATTTTAATTATAGATTTCAAAATTCTTTTGTACCTCGAGATCAAAATAATTTTAGACAAAATTATCAAAATTCAATGAGGCCATGTCCAATAATTTCAATAGCTATGGTCATAATTTGCATTTCCAACAAAGATTACCATCTTCTCCATGTAGAATTCGTACTCAAAAAGGTATTCCAAATGTTTATCATTGGGCACAAGTGTGTCCTTTTCATCAACCCCAATTTGTGACAAATGTTCCAGTAACAGATAAATTGACTTCCCCATGCACAGAGGTCTCTCTTTGCTGTTCTCAAAATCCTGGAACGAGACAAAATTCTCTTAATGAGGCCGCTGGCCTAACACAATGACAATTATTAGTGTCCGGACACATCTCAACTTTACCAAGTCTAACTAACTTGGACAATGTTTAACCCACATACCCAAGTAAATATTGTTACTGACACAGAATCAACTCTTTCAATTATATCTGCATACATTATGAGAAAACATAACTTTACAAGAAGGAATGTAAACTCTTTTAGAGTTAAACAAGCTCATGGAACGTTCCAATTAACCTGACATATTTAAAAATTGGCCAAATAAATAAGAAATTCAAATTATATATTATGGACAATCCTTTACTATATGTCATCTTAGGACTTCCAGATTGTAAGTTATATAAATTAATTATATATTGTGATAAAAATAAAATATTTCAAAATGGGAAAATTATTACCAATTTGCATACCAATAATAAATGTCTTTGCATATTGTTGAAAATAATAACACTGGTGATAATAAGGTCAAGGTTGTGAATACCTCAGAGGAAATATTTCCACCTCTGACTGTAAACAAACAACTATCAGAACCTGTGTTATCTCTGGTGTCAGAATATTCTCATGTGTTTGCAAAAAATAAATAAGATGTTGGTAAAATAAGAATGGAACCCCTTAGAATAAATTTAGCATCTGATTTACCAGTTTCACTAAGGGCTTATAGAACATCTGTTACTGATGAAATTGAAATAAATAAGCAAATTAAAAATTTGTTAGATGCAGGTTTGATAAAAGAATCTACTAATAATTATTCCTCCCCTGTAACATTAGCATATTATAAAAGAGATGAAAATAGAAAAAGTCGTCTCTGTATTGATTATCGTAAAATTAATTCTCTTTGTAAATCTGAGGCTGATCCTCTACCTAGAAATGATACTTTATTAGATAAATTTAGCACTGCTAAAGTGTTTTTCAATTTTGGATCTTGTATCTAGATATTGGCACATACCCTTGCATGAACAAAATAAACATAAATTGGCATTTGTAACTACTGAAGGTTGATATGAATTTCAAGTCCTAACTATTGGCCTTAAAAATGCACCTGCAATGTTCAATAGAACTATTCGTAGAATTATAAATATACATAAATTTTCAAATTTTGAATGTCACTATTTTAAATACAGATATTTCAAATGAGTGAAAAAAACATTAAATTAAATTTTTTTTTCTTTTAAAATTACACATTTTGATGCCATTTATTTTCGGTCTTAATGTTATAATAATAGTATTTTGAATCTCATATTAATTATTTTCGGATTCAATTTTACATACAAAAATCAGAACTATGTTGATATTTTATCATTATATAAGTTCGATTTATTATTCCATTATTTTACATCCAATTTGATAATTTTGGTGAGCCTTCTACTATTAAAGGACACTGTGTGAAAGCATTCTTTAGAGACATTCCTCGCCAAATAGAGACAATCTTACAGACTGAGAGACAATAGACTGAATTTCTTCAGAAAATCATTTTTATATTGCACATTTTAATATTATAATTTTTAGTGTTGTTGAATATTTAAGTTTAACCAATATTTTCATAGATATCACTTTATCATTTTATATTTTAAATAATCTTGTTCAAAATTATTTCTGTATTAATGCAAAGACAAGGTAAACTTAGGGATCACTTGTAATATGCCTTTAAATTTTAATTTCTTGCTTGAACACCACTGTAAGGTATGGCTGTGTGTCGAAGGGACCCGAGGCACTTCCACGTATTGCGGTGGGGAGCGGAATTGTAATGATATTTGAAAACTTAATTTAATCCTAATTAATTTTCTAAATTTTTGGCCTAATTCAGCCCATATCAAAGTCATTTTAAAATATTTTCTTATTTCCTGATCCCCTTCTACTTTTTCTTTTTAATTAATTCAACTGAAGCTTTATAAAAGTAATTGAGTCAGCAGTTTCCACGTGCCAAAAGAAAATAGCTGATGTAAACTATCCTAGAAAACTACCTCACCCCCTCACGCTACCCTAGAAAATCGCTGATGTAAACAGATTCTTGTCAAGGTCGACACGTGTGAGAAATTCCAATCAGAATCGAGACGTATCAGAAATCTCATGTTATATAAGATCAGGGATAAATTGTTCAGTTGGCCTTCATTTTTTCACCCCTTTCGTTCTGTGTGTTCGTCGCTCGTGCTTGCTTCTCTGGGATGAAATAAAATGAAGTCAAAAAACGAAAGTCTCATCAATGTCTTCGAAAGCGCTTTTTAATTAAAAATTTATATGCTTTATATATATATAATATTTAAAAAAAGAGCAATGATAGCATGCTATTTTAGGTACGATGATATATGATGTCAGTTGATATCAATAAATATAACCCTACCAGTAAACATAATACGTTATGAGCTTGCTGTGAATGTACTTTTAAAATCGATTTGTTATATCATTTCAAAAAATATTGTTTACATTTTCTCATTAATTTACGTAACATTTAAGGTCTTAAAATATCTGCTATTTTCGAATATAGCTCTTTCTTTACTTAACGTTCTATGTTTCTAAGGATGGAATTTTGTAATCTGTTTTTATTTCTTTCCTCGTAGATTAAAGCTCTGAAATTTTATAAAGTTTTATAATTCTAAATTACCGTAAAATATTTTTCTAACTCTAGATAACCTGACTGCCAATTGGATCACGAAAACACGATTTTATAAATTTACTTCTTTCTGAATTTAAATTTCACAAATACTAAGTTTTGTATTTCACAACGCTTATAATCATAAATGTATTGGAGAGTAAAACGTAGAAAATAATAATAATATAATATAGTAAATATTTGTAATTAATATAGTAAAAATTTGGAAAAGATTTTTCCCCCTGAAAATCAAACAATGCTTTAAAGCAATTGAGAGAAAACGAAAACATAATGAAAAAATTTCGGATACTCTTTCAGAATTAAAATTCATTATAAATGTATTTAAAATTCCAATTTACATAGATTATGTCTATCAGAATATATGTATTTTCTTAGCTTTTCAATCAATATTCTTGATTAAAAATAAGAAATATAGAATATTATAAAAAATATATAAATTACATTACTTATTCTTAAAATTAAAAAAAATCGAATACAAATTAAAATTTAATTTTAGTAAAATATTAAATATACAAAGCGTATATAAATTAGAATATTTATTATTTGAAATAAAAAATGTTAAAAATTAATTTTCATCAAAAAGAAATTTTATGAAATTTATTAGAATACATTTTTTAAAAGAATTGATACGGTTGCTTACGAAATGCATTTTAATATCTGATTGAGTGGGCTTGACTATTGCAAAATGTGTTTTTTATTGTTTAATAAAAAAAAATAGGATTCATTTTTTTAAAAAAAATCTGAAGGTCAAAACAAAACTCAAAAATGTTTGCGATGCGGAAAACAATGGGAGACGGTTACAAAAAATCAATAAATATCACACCAAATAAAAAAAATCACAAATTCCATTATTTTAAAATTAAAATATATTATAAATTTCTTTATTATTCTCATTTATTTAATTTTTTTTCTTTCTGTGCTTTATACATTTTAAATTTTGTTTTTCGTCTCCGGTTTTCGATTATTATTTTTTATACTATGCATAGCTTTTTTTCTTCATATTTATTATTATATTAAATCAAAATTTATTTAAAAAATGGGTTTGTAATAATTTCTGGCTTTGTTTGTAATAGTAATGTAATTTCAAGCTTCTATTAAACTCACATTCATATTTCAAGGAATTCACTGAAATTAAACAACTCTAAATGCTTCCTTTTATTCCATTTCGATTATTATCGCTTAACAATGTTCATATATTAATTATTCAAAAGTCCAATGTTCATTATAAATTCGGCTCTCCTATTTTTTAAAGAAACTTTATAGTATTGAAAGAAATAGAAACTTTATAGTGCCTTGATAGTTTAATAATTTTTCTTTTTCTGATATTTTTGATTAATATAAAGCTATTTAATAATTCGATATTTAAATTTTATTCTTAATTTTTTCAGTTCTAATTTTATAGTCTATTAATATTTCAATACTTTTTTTTTCATTTTGAGATATTTTTGATTAATATAATACTATGTAACATTTCAATATTTTTGTTCTTAATTTTTTAATACTAATTTTCCTTAATGCTGAATTCTTATGTATTACAGAACAGTTTCGGTTAATGGCGAAAGGCTGCTTCAGTTTGCTGATATCTTGCCCGATTCTAAGTCTTATGACAAGATGAAACCTCCAAAGAAAGATGGTATGTGAAATGTATTTTGCTATTTTCGAAAATTCAAATGCATCCGGCTGTTTATCTATGAAAATTACATATACTATCATTTATTTGGTTTAAAAACAAATTTATAATAATTTATACTTGCTAAGAAAAAAATCCGCTTTTCTTCCTTTTGCAAAATAACGATTCTTTCGTCAAATTTTCATAAATTTACATTTGCTGGTAATTTTTATGTTTAGCTTCGTAATATAGTATAAGAATTGAATATGTATTTTGGGTCTGTTCTACTTGAGAACTAAGTTTTAATATATATTAGGAAAAATATGTCTTGTGTTTATATGGTGAAAAATCCATTAGGCTTAAAAGGGACTACAGCGCTTTAGTCTACACAAAAATATGAAATAGAGATTTTTAAAAAAACACAGACGAAGCGAATACAAAACAATAATTGCAGAAATCAACAATACACAAGCAATAAATCATTACTAAAATACCATAAAAAATACAAAATGCTCAGAGAAGATGTTGCAGATCAACATTCCAAAGAAAGAATTGATACATTCGACTCGATTGATACATTCTCGTCTGTGAGCTTTTCCCTTTCGTAGGTCAAATGACAAAAGGTAGAATGTCTTAAAATAAACGGTGGAACGCAAGCCCTGTTAGAGCTATCGCAATGATTCTAGAATATTCCAAGTCCTTCATTTTTTAAAATTTCTAACAACACCTAATATTGTTTTACCAAAACTTACCTTATACCACATTTAATTTATCTATTTTGTATTTTGTGAGTTATTAAATGCATTCACATACACATGGAAATATAGACTTACGGTTGGTTTAGTCATTAACAGATATAATTCACAATTAGATATGAACAAAACAACAGCAATCCCAGTACTGTGATGTAACGATTCTTTGCTAAAATCCATCGCTCCTCTTGCATATTAAAGCTATTGTTTTCTTATAAACATGAGCAAACATATTAAAGTGTAGTATCTGCAGTTTGTTTTATCCAAAAGAAATGGGAAAAAATGTATCATTTTGGTGATAAATTTAAATGATAGATCTCATCCATTTAGCTCCATTCTTTTTTATCCTGTTAACATGTATACCGATAGATAGATAATTTCTCTTTGACATCTTCCAGTTGAACCATGTATCAAAATGCTTTCTATTCTGTTATCAGAACGGACTAGACAGATAGGCAATATATCCTGAGCACAATTAACAGTTGGTTCAAAATTGTAGTTTAAATACCTAAGAGAACTAAATTTCTTTTCTCATTTTCTTCCTTTCATTCTTTTTCACTCTCTTGTACAGGAATCATACAATGTATTGAAATCATAAAAAAAATCAGTCGAGATTTTGGTGAATCTTCGCATTATGATTTCTCCGAAAGATAGTTTGCTTTTTAAACTATATTGGTTTGTGTGCAAAACTCTATGAATTATACATATGAAATCTGGTATTTAATCATAACACCAACACTTCAGTAAATCAAAATTGTTTCAAACAAACTTTAGACGAAATTCATCAATAGAAATCTTCTTTGTCTATTCATGTCATAGGACTTAATAAATTAATAATGTAACGAAAGAAATAAAGGATTTTTTACTTATGACTTTACTAACTGGATTTTAAATCCTTCTATGGCTCTAGTCTTGAGTCATATTTATCATATAGAGTTAACAGTTTAAGTGTCTATGTATTCGTATATATGTACATACGACAAGGAAAAAGACAATAAGGAAAATCAGTAAAATAGGATATACTGTCTTGTTATAAAAGTTATTGATCTATCAAATTTTGATTCTGATCTAAGAAAAAAATATAGTCAAAATACATATTAAGGTTTCTTCTTTAACTATTCTACAAGAAAAACATGCATCAGAAAACTGAAACGGAGAGCACATCCTTTGCTTTATATGGATATGTCGCTCAAAATTATTTTCAGTTAGATTTCTTCTTCTTGTAACTTCTTAAACTGACCCTGTAAAAAAACAATTTTGTCGAGAAGCTCACATACTAAATAGATAAAAAAAAAACAAGTTATTATTTCTAATAATGCTACAAATTATCAAGCAAAGTTATAGAAATAGAAATGGCAGTTGGTGATTTCGTAGGCCTGGAGAACTGTCATAGATGCTCTCTGATAGCCCTTCAGGTAACACAAACCACGACTATCAAAAATATAGAAATCTGGAAAACGAAAGAAAATTTGAGAAAGAGTAAAGAGACCAATGGATTATATTAATTGTATTAGGACTCCCATTAAATATAAAGAAGAAAATTCTCCAAAGTAATCATCTCAAAAATTCTCCAAATCATTCAAAACGTTAAAGATGGAAATTATAAGACGGATAGCTATGCAGTGGCAGGATATATGGATAATATCGTACAAAAACGCATAACAAATTACTTCATACAGGTACCAAAATTTATAAAAAGAATATTTCATCCGTTGCTTGTGCAAAACGTTTCGAGGCGCGGAAGATTTCCTGAACACTTCTATAGATTCGGAAGAATGCAAGACAATAGATGCGTATGTGGGAAAATAGCCTCCATTCAACATTGCATTACAGAATATAGCGAACTCAATGAAATTAGAGTAAAAATTCCTTATAGATGATGACAATTTTAATAAAATATTATAATGCAGTACCTGAAAATGAATAATGATTGAAAGAAATGGTAGAAAAAATTTCTAGTCTATTACTAAAATTTTGAAATTCTTTGAACCTTTGTTGGCTATATATTCTCTTATACGAAAGCTGGATAGTAAACCAGTATACAGTCAATTACATTAAGCTCTGATTATACAACTTAATTCTGTGCTAATGGAATGATTGGCTGTAATTTAAAATCTAATTCATGTATCTTATTCAGTTGTGTTTCTGAGTTATTGTGATTTCAGAAAAAGAAATATTCTTATTATAATATCGAAATATATTAAATTTCTTCCCACATTATTGAGGCAATACACAAATTATTGCAAAGATATTATTATCATATTAATAATAATTTAACAAGTAATTCAATTATTATTAAAAATGATGCATGTAACTAATGGCTACAGCTGTTATATAAAAATTTAGTATATTTTGTTGTGTATGTTTTTCTAACATAAGACATTTTGATACTGCATTAATGATATAATTCTCTGGATATATAAGACATGAAAACTGAAAAAAGAATCTCATGATCGAATTTTCCCAATCTTTCTCTTTCTATGCTTTTTTATAGGAAAAAAAATCGGCAACAAACCAGCATTAAATAAAAAAAACTTTTGATGCTCTTACAAGACTTTTACATTTTAGAACATTTGGTTTTATATCACCAGGGAAAATAATGTTTTACTAAGCTTAGGAAATAATATCCTTTGCCTGATAGCAAAAATACGAGAAAACTTACTTTTTTTAAAGAGACTTATGACGGAGTTTTCAATAAGTGTTGGAAAAGAGATGTGTTTGACAACTTTATTCATCAATTCTCAACAACTGTATGAAGCTTGGTATTTCACTTTTAATTTTGTAAAACGTCAGAAGTAAAGATTTAAATCTAAGAAAAAATTTAATAATTTCACTTTAAATTAAAAATCATACCAAACTTTCGGAAATTTCTAATTCTAAGATTCTTATTAAAATATAGAAAAAAAAATTCTACAATTTTCTTTATAAGATGTTAAAATTTAGGCACTTGAATATTGACAATTATGTCTAAATAAAGAATTTTTTTCTAAGACAATTTTCTTAGGAAATTCTTCGAGATTTGATGATAGTGAGTTTTACATCATATGAACAAAAATGATTAAATTTTAAATTCCTAATTTGAGAAATTGGGAAGTAAAAAAATTAATTCTGATATAATAATAAGAAAAATCATTTCTAAACATTTTTGCAATTAACTTTTTAATACTGTTGATCGTTATTTACTCAATGAAAATTTAGTAAATTAACAATAATATACTTATGCCCTTTAGTTTGTGTAGGGCACTAAATATTATAATAATCAAATAATTCATATTCGAGATTTTAATGGCTCGCCAAGATTTAGATACATTTTAAACTGTAAAAACAGTTTACAGAAACATATTTGTATCTCTGTATGTAAAAAGGATAATTAAATTGCCCTACAGCTAATTCGATAAAAATTGAAACATTTTTGTTACATCAGATATGTTGGTGCTGTCAAAAGATATCTTTGATATCATTATCTATATCTTTCAACAGACATTGAGTACGTTATTAATTAAATACATTTGCAACGAAATTTAATTTATATTGCTCTTTCTAAAGGCACTTGTCATAGACAAATCCACTGACTTTATAAGTCAGTGATTTTAAGCCAATGATGCGTCTCTTGTTTTTTCTGTAGCGCCATCTAGTGTCAAGTACGAATTAACTATACACACGTCACATCCCTTTTTACGGGATGGACTTCATTCATTCATCCACAGATTTAGACCTAAATCATAGAACGATCACCCCTGATCCAGTACCCCTGGTGGTATTATGCTCGACAGGACTTTGCGACCACGACAGATTTATACATGCGCCAGCCACCACACATACGGAGAGTCTGCGGTCGACGGGGTTCGAATTCGCAACCCAAGGGAAGCGAAAAATTTAATCTATAGTTATTAAAATGAAGTCAAGTATGATGAGATACCAAATATAAAGAAGGAACCAGAATTACTTTATTAATGACGTATTAACGATGTAGGTTATTCCCAGATGTACTTACTCTGATATAAAATATTGCAAAATATATAGAATGGCTCATAGCGCATGAACTTATTTTAATAGTTTTCCCACGCACAATAAGAAAGATAAGGATATTCTGTCTACAAATTTCACCCAAAATTTGATAATCAATCAAATTTTAGGTCAAAATTTGATAATCAATCAAATTTTGGGTCTTACACTGTAAAGACCTCATGTCAAATTCCATTGGTCAGTTTGTTTATTAAACAGCAAACATCTATATAGTTATGAGTAATTAAAGTGATTACGATTTGAAGAGTTAAATTAGTACTATATAGTCAAGTGAATGTAGATGATCAGTTAACAAGCATGTGTATAAGAAACTAATTGATTACAGTCTAGAAAGTCAAGTTCGTTTTTTAAAATAGTCAACTGAATATAGGCACATAAAGCAGATTGATGATCATTCCGTAACAAACGAAACTAATTGATTAGATCTAGAAAGTTAAATTCGTTCGTTATAATAATCAACTGAATACAGAATCATATGGTAGATTGATGATAGTTCCTCAAGAAACAAGCATATATAAGAAACTAATGCGATTTCGGTCTGGAAAATTAATTCGTTCTTTGTAGTAGCTAACTAAATATAGACACATACTAAATTCATGATATTCATCAAGTAACAAACATATATATATAAGAAACTAACATGATTACGGTTTTTTATAGTGAAATCCTTTCTTTTTGGCAGTCAACTGAATGTAGACATACACAGTATATTGATGGTAATTCATCAAGACGTATGTATGGTGAAATAGGGTGGCTACATGCTGTAAAGTTAACATCGAGCTATGCCACCAAAAACGAAAGTTAGAGCCAAGAATATTACCTCTATTACCCTAGCTCAAATACACTGGTGTGCAAAACTTAAGCAACAATGCAAATTTTAAGCAGATAGCCATGAAATTGCAGAAACGGAGTTCTTACGATCAGTACAATGAACACGTAATTCAAGAGAAAGTCATGCGTATGCAAATATTAGGAACAAAACGTCACAGGCGACGTGAGCGTACGCAAAACACGTGCGGAAGGCGCGCGCAGCTCAACACTACAATAAAAGTAAGGACGGAGACACAATTAAAGACATTCGCTGCAAGTGCACGTGAGCTAATTCGTGAAATATGGCTAGCAGAAATCACCTGGACGATTTCACACGTGGAAGAATGATCGAAAAGCTGGAGGAGGGGCGTAGTGTGTCCAGTGTAGCTGAAGAGTTCGGAATCAACAAAAGTGTCGTTTCGCGCGCTTGGAAAGCCTTCCAAACCACAGGTACAGCTGTGAGAAAGGTTGGTGGTGGCAGCCCCAGGAAAACAACTGCAGTGGATGACCGATATATCGTCCTGCAGGCGAAAAGAACCCGAAACCATTCAGCAAGCACCATTGCTCAGCAGCTGTGTGCAGCAACGCGGCGACAGGTGTCGCGTTTTACTGTGTCCAGACGCCTTCACAAAGGTGGCCTATTCGCCCGGCGTCCTAAACGCTGCATCCTTTTGACAGTTTCCCACCGGCGGCACCGTTTAGAGTGGTGCAGGGAGCACAAAAACTGGACATCATCAATGGAGTCGTGTCCTCTTTATAGATGAGAGTCGTTTTAGTGCCATAAGCGATTCCCAACGCCAGTTGATTTGGAGAGGTCGGGACACGATTTCATCCCAGTAACATCATGGAAAGAGACCGTTTCGGTGGTCCTGGAGTTGTCGTCTGGGGAGGCATTATGATGAACGGGCGGACTGAGCTCCACGTTTTCGACAGAGGTTCTGTAGCTAGAGATCGTTATTGTCAGGAGGTGATCCTTCCCCATGTGCGTCTGTTCCGAGGTGCCATTGGATCAGACTTCGTTTTTATGGATGACAATGCACGGTCACAGAGGACTCATGCTGTTGAGGAGCTCCTGGAAAGTGAAGATATCACTCGAATGGATTGGCCGGAGTGCTCCCCTGATTTAAATCCTATAGAACATGTGTGGGATGCTTTGGGCAGACACCTTGCGGAACGATTACATCCTCCTGGGAACACCCGACAACTTAAACAGATGCTGATTGAGGAATGGGCACTCTTACCTCAAGAACTGTTGGACAATCTGGTGCTGAGTATGGGGAGACGGTGCGAAGCAACCATTGCAGTAAGGGGAGGGCATATCCCATACTAAGGAACATCTGCTTGCTGTTCTTCCTTTTAGACAGACAATCATGTGTAACGATACTATGAGTTCAATAAAGCCTTTTTTTTGTTTGATTCCATACTGTATGCATTGTATTCATTTCTGCGCAACTATGCTTTCGTCATTCTTTCAGAACAAAATGCTGGATCTCATTCTTGAATTTCACGTCTCTCAGATGATTTCTCGTGAAGTTATGGCAAAAAAAATACCTGTTGCTTAAGTTTTGCACACCAGTGTATATGGGGAAAAAATATTCTTCTTGCTTCAAAATATTATGTTATGTCAAACAGACTGATAGATAATCAAAAGCAGAACCACTGAAATGTTCAAGATTGTTGCCGTAAAAAAGGTCATAATTAAGTAATAACTTTATGTGCATGAAATTTAAGTAGCCTATAGATAAATAAGTTAAAATGATTCCATATCGTCAGCATGAAGGAAATTATCACGAATCAAATCAAATATTGAAGTACAATCACATAAACAAAATAGATACTTCTTCCACCGGAACATACTGTTCTGTTTGTGAGATTAAAAGCCAAAACTAGATCAGAAACATTGAAATGTTTAAAACCGATTCTTTTAAAAACAGGACAATTATCTGTTGCATAAGATAAAGTGAATTGATTTTAGATTGATAATGGTTCATCAAATATCAAGAATTTGTATATATTTAAAATATCTGTAGGTAAAGGAGTTAAAATCGTGCGAAACCGTTAGTTAGCTTTAGTAAAATGATTTTTATTGAAATGAAGTCAAATCAGAGAAAATGTTACTTCTGTTAAAAACATTGTGTTGCTTTTATTAGAAAAAAAAAGATTCATTTAGTGCAAAAGCATGAAAAATTAAAGACAGATTCTCTTGAAAAATAAGAAGATCAACTGTATTATTGTAAGGGAAACCTTGAATCTTGAATATAAACAGCGAGGGATATAGCGACAAAGGCTATTATCCCTAGGGAAACCTTACGCTCTTTGGAAATTGATGATGATTTATCAAGCAACAAGAATTAGCATATAAGATTTAAGTAACCTAAGTGCAGACGAGGTCAAACCAGTGGGAGAGGTCTCACCAAAACTTTCTCGCGTACTCTCTACTAATGGTGTAATTTCAGAGAACGTCTTACATGACACTGGCGACCAATAGTTACGAAATATTAACCTTAGGCATGAATTTAGCATTATTACAGAATTTATCGTGCCATTCTAGAAGAGAGTTTTTTTTGGGGGGGGGCAATTAACCCCTGGAATGCTGTTAATATATCTCAATATATAATTTCTATTTTAAATGCGTTTCTCACAACAGATTAAAACAAAAATTTGGCACAAAATTACACTTGCAGTCACGAAATTCCAGATTAAATATCATATATTTAAGTTCGCTTTTGAATTATCTCATTTACATGTTTTTGAAAGTACAGACCGACAGATGGTCAACTCGTTATTGGGTTTAGCTCAAAATTTAACAGACATCTACAGTAGATTTTAAAACTGTGTATCGCATTTTATCTATCTAGATGTTTTCACTTTATAATAATCGTGTTAACTTATATTGGAACAGTCAGGCAGGCGGACTTCTCTCAACAGATTTTGCACAAAATTTGATAAAATTCTGCTAAATTTGGTGTAAATACCAAATTTCATTCGTCTATCTATTTCTAAGTTATCTTTTTCACAGACGGACGGACTTTTTGTATTTTTCGAACTGAAGGAGGTTTAAAACTTGGACATTCGCCGAAATCACGAGTTCGAATTTTCTGACGATTATTATACTATCTCTATACTACGTTATAGTAAAGAGTAAGAAAAACTATACCGTCGGATGAATGAAATGGTCATCATTTGTAAAACGCTCTTCAATGTCATAAACTCAAAGAAACCGAAAGAAAAAACTTCCTGCATCGAAAGAATTAAATCATTTTAAACCCCATTAAACCACGCTCCTAAAACAAAAGTAATGAGATGCTAATGATTAAGTTATGACTGAAATGTAGAAATGGTGCAAATGAATAGATTGACACAACAAAAAGGCTTATAAAGAAATATGAAATTCGCAAGTATTAAAATGACTTGTTCAGGTATATACTGAAAATTAAACACCAATGTACTTTTAAAAAACATAAAATGTTATGGAATCTTGTATAATCTGGAATTACAAATTATATTTAATATCCATGTATTGAAAATTAAGGAAATATATTAAATTCAAGCTATTAATATTATCATATTGTTATACCCAATCATGTGGTATTCCATCGATGATAATGTTATTGTTATGACACTTTACAAGCCCGCTGACAGTTATCTGTCAGCGATTTAAGCATAGTGAGCGGCTCTTGTTTTTTCCGTAGCGCCAACTAGGGCCAAGAGTACAACTTAGCTACTTCATGCATCACATTCGCTTGCACAACCCCTTTTTATAGGGGGCACATTCACGCACCTCACAGATAGAACACAGAAGAAGAGCAACCATGCCGAACCGGGATTCAAACCCGGGACGCCGAAATCACGGGGAAGACGCGCTACCCCTATGGCAGGACGCCGGCAGCGACGATAATAATTGATAAGTATGATCATTTCTGGGAATCTCTTTGTCCTAATGCATTCTGAATTACTAATTATTCAAACGATCTTATGTTAAATCATTGAAGTCTGTAAAAATGAGTTTTAGTATTGAGAATACAAATAATCTCTGCATATGCAGTTTTAAACCAAACTACTCCCTTCCTGGGTTGCGGCTTGTAAAAATTTGAATAGGTTCCCCAATAAAAAGAGGATACAATGATGAATTGTATAGTCACGATCGTGAAAACTTTCTCCTCATGTAAAGTATTATAATTGATAGACTATTGTTTTCTTTAAAAATATGTAAAAAAAAAAAAGGAGAGCATATTTATTTGGTATGATGTAATATTACGTTTGAAAATTTAATTTTGATTATGTTTTGTCAGATGATATATAGCGTTATCTAAAACAAATTTACTTTGAAAATTCAATTTAGAAATTCAATCATATGTCTATGACCTGTCAAACAATATGTTAAGTACATAATCGTATTTTCGCAGTAAAAATAGGCTTTAAAAAATTTTTGGAAAATTCTGAGTAAACACTAATCAGTTTTAAGAAGAAATAAAAGAGGGAGCAGATGAGAATGTAGGTGAAAGATTGAAATGTGGAAAAAATAATCTTTAAGGGTAAAAGATTATTTTGGAAAAGATTGCAAAGTCTTTTTTATTTTTTATTTTATGTAGAATATTTGAAGTTATTGATAAGTTTAATATAAGAACAATATTTTGCGAACATGTCAGCCATCTGCATAAAAGAAAGCCATTACAATAATTAACTATGAAAATTGAACTCAAACCTGATTATGAATGAAAAAAAAATTCTATAAATAATGCATAAATGGATAAAATATGTAAATAAGTTGGCATTAATTCAATGCGTAAATTTAATAGACGCATTTTTAAGATAAGAATTGTAGTATGACATTATTATAATATAAATTATAATAATTGCAATTGCCAGAAATGTCACCCAGGCGTTATTTCAGACTAGGCATCCAAACAAGTTTGGAGAATATTTTTCAAAACAAACAAATATTTTAATGCTTTGTATGATATTTTTTATTAATATAAGAATCAAATGATGAATAAAAATGAAATTATTCATACATATATAATATATTAGCATTTATTTGCAAAAACTAGTATTGTTCTAGAGAAAAAAAAATGTTATAATTTTTTATTTTTCTATATAACATTATATGTGTAACATATCTTAGATCGTAACTAATTATTATCTAAGAATTATATTTAAAAATAAAATTATTGTGTGTAATATATGAAATTATCTACGAAATTTTGGAATTTTTTCAACAATACTCTAGAAAGGGATTTATTAAACAATCATAAATCCCTTTCTAGAGCATTCAATATCAAATCCATAGTTCATTACATTCTGCTTAACAGAACAACACTAATTATAAATTGATTACTTTTTGAGATATGACGGTAGTAGAAATATAAAAAATCTCATTTTTCAGAGAATTCATTTTAAGTTTTTAAATGCTTATAAATAAGCATCACTTAGATGTCACATCACATACATTGTTATAGCTTGGCTTCTAACTGACATAGAGACAAAGTAAAAATGTCACTGGAAACAAAAACGTATCTAATTTTTGAAACTATAAAAAAAAAAATTTATCCAAATTCATTTTTCTAACCTAGTCGGATAAATTAACATAAACGTATAAGTGACGAATAAGTCTTCTTTTTAAAATATCCCAAAAATATTTTGTGTATATATTTGGGATATTTCAGTTATAATATATATGTAGTAGAGGTATGAATATATCCCAAATATATCCATACCTGGCTATCCAAATATATTCATCCTGGCAATCCCAAATATATTCATAATATATTTGGGATATATTCATACCTGGGAAATATTCCCTATGTTTATTTGAAAATTTCTTTCGTCTGGAAAGAAATTATAAATCATATCAGCATAACATAAGTTGCCGTATTCGTCCAGAATAATGAATATATGTCTAACTTCTGTAACATTTTACTGAAAATCGCCAAAAAAGATCTCAACTTTATTCCTATAACTTTCAACTATCAATGTTAATGATATATAATGCGTTCACTAGAGATATG
The DNA here is from genome assembly GCA_026543865.1 of Argiope aurantia. Lineage (NCBI taxonomy): Eukaryota > Metazoa > Arthropoda > Arachnida > Araneae > Araneidae > Argiope > Argiope aurantia. The sequence goes on from JAPMOR010063934.1 coordinate 38,243, forward strand.
TCATTTCAGAAATGACAGATAATGTCTCTAAACTAATCCGTTAGATACATGTCTGCAATTTCATTCAAAGGTTTCCTTCGCCGTAAAGGATATCATCAGCCAAACGAATATTAAGTGGCATGGAGTTTTCTCCATGATATATCTCCGGCTGCAGGGAAGTAAGAGACCACATAAATATTTCCAACTTTAAATTATGATTTCATAATTTGTAAATGTGAATTATGGACACTACGAGGCTGAAAGAGTAGATTTGGTTCACTTTCAAATTATTGGTGCCCTTCCAGTTTACGGATTTTGTTTATTACTATCGTAGAAATATCGTTTCAGTATTACAAAGCATTTCATCCTAAGCATAATCTTATTGATAAGATTCTAAAGACATTTTTCCGATAGTGTATAATATAGATTCTGATATATTATGTTGTTGAACATTTTTTCATTGCAACAAAGCATTTAATTCTATGAAGCACGATTTTATAACTCTTTATTCCATTGTGGTGTACAATGAAAATGATAAAACAATAATTGTAACGGTATTTTTTCAATCCACAATTTAAAATGCTTTTATCTTTCATTTCAAGGCAAGCAACTAACGCGTATCTAATTAATGAAACAAAACCCAACAGCATTTTACATTAAATCTGATTTGATTGCTTTCTAAATAAAAATTAACAGCTTTGATTATTTTTTACAGGTCGTCCCACAGTTGTTCGATATCACGTGACAGTAATGGGCTTAGATTCAATAAATGAAGAATCTATGGTAAGTAGTATATAATATTTTAATCTATTTTTACTCTATTATAGGATATTAATCTACCTTCCGAAAATGCAATTTACCAAATTTAAATGAAAAAAAATGCTAGTTTTTTTAAAAATAACAATTTTTTTCAGTACATTTTTTTTCTTCAATTTTAACAATTTTTAAAAAGTTAATTTGTCATGGAATCTGTAACAATGCCTTTATTCTCATGATAAAATTCATCTAACTTTATAATTTTATCAAATCATTCAGTAGTGTGCTCTCACTAATGTTGAAATTAAGATAAAAATAGGTTATTTTGAGCAATAACTCGAAACTATGATTTTCATGAATATTAACTTTCATATACAGTAATTTATAGAGTACTGATTTTGATAAATTAATGTTTTCAATTTCATCGACAAACTAAGTGAAATCTCAAATAAATATACTCCGTATTAATAATTTAACAGTTAATAAAGTCAACATTCCGAGGAAACAAATTGGCTTCCAAAAGTGGCTATACCTGTAATAACCCAGAAATAAATTATTCATATTTATTATTAGTTCAAATGAGACCAAAATAATTCATCTCTCATAAATAATATTAATTTGGGGATTAATCGAAGAAGAATTCATAAGTGCCATTAGTTAGAAGGAAAACTTATTCTCAACTGCTCTGCGATTATTTATCATAACAGGAGATTTTAAAATAATGTTATACGATATGATAAATATATCTTTCATCTTGTATTAAACATTGTAATAACAAAATATCTGGAAAAATCAATTTTAAGATACATTTGAGCTTAACAGCCTCGAATCCATCAAAATCTTAAACTCATTTCGTCAAATCATCTAGGATATTTAAGCAAAAAAGTTAGAATTTTTATACTTATTTGGTTTCTATTTTATATTGATGACATTATTTATTACTTTGTAATATATTTTTGCAACCTAATCACCTTTCCGAAATATATTTTCAACTGTTATGAAAATTTTTCAGTGCACTTCAGAATTCAATTTCATTCTGAATTTCCTCCTATAAATTTTCGAACCGCAAAATCATATCACGCAGGCATTTGACTTTTACAAGACCTGTCTTTTTATGTAATAAAATATGCTCGCTCTTCGAAAAAAAATCGAAGAAAAATCTCGAACAGAAATCGAAATATTCGATTTTATCCTTCTGTAGATAGAAATTTCAGTGAAAGGTTTATGATATTTTTGGAAGATACGTGATCATATTTTCCTTTAAAGCACCAGGGACAGGTTACCTATCATAAATTGCTTTTTTTTCTAAATATTTGATAGCATAGGTTTGATTAAAAAGAATAAAATGGTTTTTCGAAATATGTGATGAATGATGTTGAACCATTTTTCTTTTCTGGATAAGATAAAAATAAAATTTGGCAGGTATAAATAAATATCAAAAGAATATAACAAAAGCTACATTTTAGGAATTTTTCATTCTTGTTTTTATTATTATTATTAAATATCGTTTGCAAAGCATTTATTTCGGTTATTTGCAGTTAGTATCCTGATTCTCATAGGCTCTGAATGATTTGAATATAATTAATTTGGAAAAACAATTGTAAAGATAAGTTTTTTTTCATATATTTTTATAAAGAAAAAAAAGTTCTTTAAAACCATTGAAGCCATAGTAAAAAAAAAAAAAAAAAAAAAAAAAAACTTTCATTTAGAAATTTTATCAAAAAAATAATAAATGCGGAATTTGAGAGCAATAATATTTTAAAAATACTACATTTTTTAGTTCATCTATTTTTAAATAATTGTTTGCTTGTAGTATATTTAAATCAGCTGCTCAAAATAAATTAGTTATTTTCGTTTCAGAAATAGATTAGATTTTTTTTCCACTAACATCATTTCATTTAAAAATAAATCTAAAAATGTAAACCAAAATTCTGCTGAATATCATTTTTTTTCCAACAAAATGAATCAATTTTATAACTTGCAAATAATACAGTACATGGAAATTAATCTAATTAATAATTCTATACTTTAGAGAGAGAAAAAAATCAGTTTCCTCAATACCAGCTTAGAAATTTCGTCATTTGTTATTTTAAAAGAGAATGGAAAAATGATAGAAAAGTAAATATCATTGTATTATAATGTGGATTTTTTGACGGAAATACTAAATATTTTCTGTTGTTATTAAAATAGTTTTAAACTAATGAAATCAGCAATCAGCTTTAACACCTCACACTAGATCTTAATCGTTTTGCAGTGGAAGTTTTCAAATTCCTTTTATTTAGACGGAAAAAAAATTTCAGATTATGCCAGTAGTTTCAAACTAAGAAATAAAATTAAATTGTTAAAGAAGATTTTATTTTTAAAAAAATGACTTAGTGAGTGATGTTGGTATACAATGGTGATAAACTATGTATTTTAGCTTTTAATTTATTTCAAGAAATTGACATAAATAATGTTTTTCCTTTTCGCTAATATTTTGTATATAACAGAGCAACATATAAAATAATTATTTTAAAAAGAAATTTTTCTTTGCAGATTGCTATGCGGTTTTATACTAAAAATAATAGAAATTCGTTACTTTTCTAACAAAATACATAATCAATTGAGTGTTTTTTAAACAAACAGTTTTAAGCAGTTATGGAGAAATTTTATGTTCTAGAATCAAGATGATATAACGATATGATGGTAGCTTTCTATGCGCTAAATTTTTTTCTCTGTGAGACCAAAAAATCAGTAATGATAGTATTTAAGAAATTTATGATCTTGTATTTTAAACTATACATCGACGATTATAATCTTAAAAATATATAAATGTTTTTCCAGCGCTTTATATATGCCACTTTTAGATTTAATTACTTAACGAAATCCACAGTGTTAGAAAAAAGGTAAATATTGCAAAAATTAGGTAGAATAATATAAGAATATGTGACGCAAATGCCGGCTAGTTAGTTAGGTACACGAATTTGCAGAAGTGGCAAGGTAGTATATTGTAATCTCTTTGCATTGGAATGCTTTGCAGTTACATAGCTTGTCTACAAGTACTTTCTGAAGAATGTTCTATATTTACTCGAGTTCCGGTTATATCTTGATAAAACCGCTGGTAATGCAGTATATAGGTACAATATCGCAAATTATCTTACTACGGCTATTAATACCGTTTCGTACAAAAAATATATGTGCATTAAATCAGCACTCAAAAAATGTTATACGTTCTCCATATTCAGTAAGAACTTATCTTGAAAATCGAACTATAACACTGTGTTATTAAGCAAGTTATTGTATGATATATTCACGATGTTGTTCTATATTCTAAATACCGACCAATGTCTCGAAGATACCATAATAATGTTGTTGGATATTTGTAATAATGTTGTTGGATTTGTTGGATTGGTATCTTCGATCATAATGACCGAAGACGATGCCATCTCCGGTCATTTTTCTTTATATGATTATAATGTTTCTTATGTGATTTTTTTAAATTTTCTCCTTCCATTAATTGTTTTATATTAAATTTTCAATCGTATTATATATTTTTGTTCCATATTACATACTTTCTTTTTTTTCTTATTCATAGACTTATGCTGCCGATATTTTCTTCGCTCAATCTTGGAAAGACCATCGCCTACGCTTGCCAGAAAACATGTCTTCTGAATACAGGTTGTTGGAAGTGTCCTGGCTTCAGAACATCTGGCGGCCCGACTCCTTTTTCAAGAATGCGAAAGCCGTCACCTTCCAAACTATGACCATCCCAAATCATTATGTATGGATCTATAGGGACAAAACTATTCTCTATATGGTCAAGTAAGTTACTTTTGTTTTAGTACAGCAAAAACTGCTTGGGAGTGTTGTCCCTTTGATCCTATTTTATACTTTTATTCTAGCCCGTAATTGGAGACTTGAATTTCTTCACATGGAAATACATGGAGTCAAAATGACTCCATTGTTATTTTTTTTTTGTCTTTTGGAAACATTATCATTTATTTTGGAAACACAATGCATTCTGAAAATCTTGTAGTTACCAAAAATATTAAAATTATTAATATTAAATAATATAATATTAAATGTTGGAAAGATGTTATAAGAAAAATCTAAATAATAAACCCTTTCAAAGAGTATTTACTTTAGATATTACGGAATTACACTAAAAACTGTTAGAATTTAACAAATAAAAAAGAAGAATACAATATTTTAAAATAGTAGTTTAAGAATATTTCTTTATTCTTTTTGCATCATTCGAATTAAAAGCAGTTTCAGAGACATGGAGTCAATGATTCCAAAAATAAGAACAAAAACTTTGAAGAAAGAATAACTCTGTTATACGCACGTGTTCATACTTAGACTTTTGTCAACATACTGCTGAAAGAACAATTTCAAAGTACTGAGGAGATGATTGTATTCAAGGACAAAAAAACCATGTGATAATCAGAGCTAATGAACAAAGCGAAGTCATTTTGATTCTCGTTTCCAGTTACGGGCTAGAGCACGCTACGTGTTTATTTAGTCAAAAGACTAATAAAATTGAATATGTGTTTTGGAAAAATACTTGTTTCTCGCCGAGAAATTTTATTCAATTTTTGTCCAAACATAGCGAAATATTTTTATTCTTTTATTTTATTGTGGTTTTCGGTAACAGTATTGATATGCATACTTTATTATAATCAGTTCAATTCTACTTTCGACTGAATTCTTGTCAAATCATAAAATTTCTAAGAGATCAAAGAAAGAACAAATTTCTTTCTCTTATAATACTCATTCAATGTACTTGGATGTCTAGAACAAATTAAATTTTTCACTTGAACCAAATATTGTAAATTTGTTTACTTTATAGAATATAGTAGCAAAATGAATCAGCAGCTTTTAATTATCGTTTTCTTCATGAAAACCGATTATAACGAATTCAGAGCGCGGTTTATTTCTTTAAAACTACGGTGTATCAATCAATTCACTTTTCTCATCTTCAAATAAAAAGAAGGATAACTAATAAAATTACTGTTATTTATTGTACGGAAAAACAAAATAAAAAAAAAACCTGAAAACTCTAATATCGATGAGTCTAATAAAAGAATAAAAAAAGTACGTCTATAAAATTACGTCAATTTTGTTAACAATGTAGCAAAAAACAACTCTAAGGAAATTCACAGATTTTCGAAAATAATTATTTTATCATAATAAATAATTGACAGAATTTAACTCTAACAAGCTTAGATTGTTGTTTATTGTTTCACATATTTCAACACTGGTTCTTCATCTTTTTCTGATTCGTAATTTCTGTAGAATCATGCCTCAAGGCTCTTGGGGTAATTCTGTGGCATCGCAATTCTCTAACGAGATGATGCGACCGAAAAAAAAGGCACTTTAATGATGTAAAAAATTGTTTTAAAAAAAAATTGCACCCCTTTAGGCTCATTTTTTCTCCATTTAAATTCACAAAAGATAGGATAATTAACATTTAAAAGAAAGAAACATAAAAAAAAATATTTCTTCGTTAGTTCGGGAAACGGTGTGTTACTCGTTTATATTTGATGTTGAATCTATACGCATATCAATTAAGGCCAATATGCTAGACTACTGAATTAATGCCAAACTTGCCAAACATTTAAAAAAAGGTTACATTTGATTACAGTGCAGATTTTTTTTTGTCAAACGTTTATTAGAAAAGGTCTTGGTTTCATATAAAAGAAACATAATAAGACAACATGTATTATAAATAATTTATATAAAAAAACTACATTGGCACTAATGCCTTACCAAAAGAAATTCAGCCCCAATTATTGTAAATAAAATCGCACAAATAAAATAGTTGAAAGTATAAAACAATTTGTTAACAAGAATAATTAATATCGGTTTCGTTTATTTATTGATGTATATGCGTGTGTATGTGCACATGAAATTAAATTTTTTATAATGTTTAATGATATCATAGTAACTGTATAAAAGTTCTGCTTCAAACTCTTAAATAATACTTTGATAGTCCTTTCCAAATTGCAAAAATAATCTTTAGACCAGATTGCTTCCAATTTGATAAGAGATTTAAATTCAAGTAATTTGTTATAAGCTGCTGGAATAGATGTTTTGTTAAATATTTTAACTGTATCATTTGATATTCTTTATAGTTATTCAACCGCTATTGGTAAATACTAATTCTTAATCATTAATTAAATATCCCAATGACAACAGTGATAACAAAAGACTATAATTCTAATCTTGACTATGGTACAAATGCTTAGAAAGAAGCCTTGTGCAATCTTAATAAATTGATCTTCAAAATTGAAACATGAAAGGAGTGAAAAACTAGGGAGAATAGGGAACTTGATTGAATCCATTTTGACAAATTTTCAAAGAATCAGGGGAAGATACAAAGTGTGTGAAGGGATTATGAGAGTTATGCCCCCAAAACTTTAGACAATATTTTGTAGTCTAGAAGACAAAGATTGAAGTAGAGTTGAGAGCAATGAGCTATATATGATTGCTTGTTAAAAAAAAAGATCGAAATTGGCTAGTTAAGAGAATGAAATAAATTGATTTATTTTCATAATACGTCATTTTGTGATCATACATATTCATTTTCTTAAGATACAACTTTTAAAAACTCGCTGTCGGATACTTGTGCAAAGTCACTGTTGTGAACACCATGCAAAATACATTCTATATAGTCTATTTTATATACTGTAAAAAAAGTAATAGATTCTATATCATTTTATTTTATTAAAAAAATTATGTATACATTGCATTTTATTCTATTTGTAACCTAATCCAAGACGTTTAATGTTTGTTTTGCTAGTATTGTTTGAAATATTGAATGAATCATCATTCTTACATTGTAATAAGCATATGTATTGCATTTGACAGTGAAATGGTGACAAAAAAGGAAAAGTAAAACTTTAACTAACATCAAATGAACATCAAGTTATTTTAAAACAATATTTTTTATTAATTCTACTTTTAAACGCAACGTTTGAGGCAACACAAATGAATAGCTTTCCAGTTTACCTTTTTCAAGTAACGGAGATGTTTTGTCTCTCTGTTAGTAATTGACTGGGAATCTAATAAATGCTCGTATAAATCCTGCATTGTTTTCTAATTAATAATGAGACGTCCGGTAATATCAAATGTATAAAAAATGCAGAGAAAAACTGGGCGTGAGTCTGCCATTTGAAAAGAAAAGCGGATAGTTAAGCTGCTACTTTGGCGGCAAAATTTGAAAAACTGAATCAATATTTAGATATTGGAGATATGAAGCAAAGAGTGTTTTCATTGTGGGATATTGGAGTTTTGAGTCTGAAATACGTTGATTGCAAATGTCATCATGAAAAGCTTAAGTTAACTGGTATTGTTGAACATCAAATACGCTATCGGACAACATCGGGGTTGGCGAGCGAAAATGAGCAGGGGGTGAAATCCGCTAAAATTATATATAAAAGTCTATAAAGTATTGTGGAATTGAAATTTAGGGTAAATTTAATGTTGACATCTAACAATCATAAAAAATTTGAGCAAAGTAATGCACTCAGTTGCAATTTTGCTTTTAAAACAAAGACGTATAAAGGCATATTTTAGTTATATTTAGTTATTACAGATCAATTTAGTGCTTTTTTACTGACCCTCAATCAGCAGTAAATTTTACCCAAGAGCCCCCCCCCCCCCCCGATTAATCTCCATCTGCCATTGCAACGAATTGACATGTTTCCTTTCCCCAACAAAAGAGTTTATAAAATGCTATAAATATAAAAAAGGTAAACTTTCATTGTTTAGTAATGTCAGAGCGAATTTCAATGTTTTTTTTTTTAATTTTAATCCTTTTTTTACAAAGCAAATTCTCATATCTTTCATATTTTTGTAAGAGAATTCTGTTAGTATTTATAAATTCTCATTACTAATCATTAATTGTACGTACTAAACATAATTTTTGGTGTTATAAATATTTGTGTTTTTTAGATTAACGTTAATTTTGTCTTGCGCGATGAATTTCGCGGCGTATCCTCACGACACTCAACATTGTTCTCTAGAAATGGAAAGCTGTAAGTATGACTTTTTGCACCTTATTTGTAATGATTCAATGATTCAGAAGATAATAAAGTTTGAAATTAGCGAAAATAAGCTATAATATTTTTTCTCAAAAAGTTAGCATTTTATTTTTATGATATGTAGAACATTTTGTCTTCCTAATAAATGCTTATAGAGATATTTATCAATAAGTAAAGCGCATATGATTATATGGGAACAGTATCGACATATAAGTTCGCAATATGTAAGAGTATGAAATGCAAATGAAAATATTACTCATTTATGAACTTTTTGGCATAACTGCCATTCAAGTTAAGGCATTTGTTCTAACACTGGATCAGTTTGAAAATCTCGATTTCATAGAACGTTGTCGGCCAGTATTAGGTAGCCATCAAAGCAAAACTTTTGGCCGCTGATGAACCTCTTTATGGATCCAAACCGATGGAAGTTTGAGGATGCCAAATCCAGGATTATATGTTGGATGCTTTAAAACATAATAACCGAATTCTTGTTTCCCTTTCGTGCAATGATTTCATTCAGGCTGATAGCTTTTTATGAGACTGCGTATGGTATCTAACTAGAGCTCTTCTCTAGTTAGCTCTTTTCTACCTTCGGAAATGGATTTGCCATTCTCGCTGGCGCGCATGCGCTTAGCGAAGGGGGAGGAGATAAAAACAAGTCTGCTGTATATTTTTTTAGTTAGTAATATTGGGCGAGAGAGTGAAGAGTGTTTTGTTTTTAATGCTTTGTTGAAATTTTAATAAATAGTTTTTTGAGCAATTTGGACAGCCTGTTTATTTCTGCATCCTGGAAATTCTAAGGTGTTTAAGTACATATAAGTATTCATCATACTGGGTTTTCTATACTGATTCAGAATTCTCATTATAAAAGGACATTACGCCGAAAAGTAATAAATTGGTAATCATTTCATTTCCTTTCATTTTTTCATGTATTTATTATTATTGTAAACAAAATTATGTGCTTTGCCTTTTGATTACTCATATGGATAAAAAAAAAGTATGTGATGCTAAATAATATAAAAATTTATTTGTTAAGAAGTGAAAGTTTTAAAAGTGCATTTAAAAGTATTTTAAATAACTTTTTCCAATAACAAAGTCTCTGTCAGGTGCATATAAATTTTAAATGTTTGTACATTCAATTCTTGAAAACATTTTGCAAATTTAATATAAATATTTTTATTATATATTAAAATGTTTAATATTTTGCCATTTTAGGTTTCTGTGACTTTCATGAACTAGAAATGAACTTTAAAATAACACAATTCAAAATGTTATTAAAAAAATTAGTATTTAGGAATAAAAGTATTTCCATAAAAAAGTTTCAATGACATAAAATAATATATATATTTCTGAAAAGTGTGCTTTCACATTATATTAAAATGAAAAATAAATATTTCGATACGCATAGTATAAATAATGTTATCTTAATTTATTTTCTAAATATTGAGTTTCAATCATTTTTAATATATTCTACATAGCTGCATGACGATGTTCATTCATAATAAATTTAATAGCTCTATATCAATAATTTACCAATACACGTTGTGTAGAATTCATCATCATCTTAAATGGCACAAAATGTTTACATTACTGCAGAATATTTTTAATATTCTGTATTTTTGTATGTGCACAAAAGTGAATCTATATCATCATCGATTTCAAAATGGATACACTATATAGATTGTGTTTGATTTTTAAATTATATTTCCTGTTCTGTGTTTTACAGTCTATGTTTTTTAAAAATTACTCTTAATAATGATTATAGAATAATGAAAGAAAGAAATTTAGTAAGAACCATAATTTTAAGTCATTTTTATTGGTGTATTAAACAGAATAATTTCTTTTATTTCGAATATTTTCTTAAAATTATGTCTTTGGAAGATGATATATGAATGATCTTCACTTCCCTAATTGAAATATATGAAGGAAAAATTATTAACTACAAAGTCCAGATAACAGGTGAATAAATGTAGTGCACATCTATATTTTATTTTGCTTTTAAACACTGGGTGTATAAATATGACTCCATTCTTTTTAAAATTAAAAAATAAAACATTTGTTTCATTATAAAAAATTAAAGATATGTTTATTCAAAATATATCCGCTGATAACCTTAAAAAGATTTCCTTCTTTAGAACAACAATACATTCTTCGAATATAAATATCTAGTTATTTAAATGCATTCCAGTAATCTGGCCAGTTTTTGAAATTTGTGGGAGAAATAAACCTCTCTGGAGAAACGGTACTATTCAAAGTGCCAAAAAATAGAAGTCTGAAGGAGCAATATCTAGTGAATACGGTAAGTAGGACTACACATGCTAGTGGAATGATTCTAGTATTTCTCTTACTGATCTGGCAATATTTGCAATAGCATTGTTTTGTTAGGAAAAAACCTAACCATGCCATTCGCAAGCAAATGGTCAGTTGAATGGTTGAATATTTCTTCCTTTCTTTGCTCAAATTGACCAACTATTGCTTGTATCATTCACCATTGATGATCTCAGTAATGCTTCCAAGTCAGCATGTTGAATCTCTTTAGGTGCCTTAATTGTGCCCTTTGTCATGAGTATGAAAATCATCATTTTTAAATAATAGAAAAAACACTCTTTGCAAGCTGCTTTCGATAGGACAAACTCATCATAAATATGAAATACCAACCAATGAGCTTCTGCTACAATTTTTCTTACACTAAAAATGATTTACATCAAATAGTGTTTGTTTGGCACAAAACTCGACTTCTTTTCTAAGCTAAAAATGTATCTATATTTAAACATAAACCAGAGGTTACACACGAGCGTTTAAAGATTGTTGTCAAATCCATCAAAAACATTTCCGATTTATTTGATGCAAGCAGTACTACTAGAAGCAAATATTAACCAATGGGAGTATTTTCCTCGGAACTTTCTCACATACTCACCAATTATCTTATCCCCCTCCCCTCGCATAAAATTATACATCTTGGGTAAAGCCACAAACACTTGCATGGTATTAGCGAACAATAGATACGAAGCATAGATCTTTAGCTCGAATCTAACATTGTTGTTGTTTCTAATGGCACTTGTCATAGACAAGCAAATTAACTTTAGAAATCAGTGATTTTAAGCCAAGAGTGTGCTTCTTGTTTTTGCAGTAGTGCCATCTAGGGACAAGAGTACGACTTAGACACACACTTCACACACTTAACACACACTTCACAAACTTAACACACACTTCACAAACCGTTTTACGGGGCGGACTTCATTCATGCATTTCATTCACTCATCCACAGATCGTAATTTAGACCTGAATCAGAGAACGATCACCCCTGATCCAGTACCCACAGTGGTATTACTCTCGACATGGAGGACTTTGTGACCACTACAGATTTATAGATGCGCCATCACACACACGGAGAATCTTCGGCCGGCGGGTTTCGAACGCGCAACCCAAGGGATGGGAATCCAACGCCCTACCAACCAGTCAATCCCGGCCATCTAACAGTTTTATTGAATTTATCGTGAGAATATATGTTTAGAACATCTTTTTGTTGACCGAATGAAATCAAAATTTGACATGGAATACAGTTGTAGTAATATGATAATACACCGAATTAATTTAAGTAATTTTATTTATGAATTATTGAGATTAAATGCATCTGAAAGAACAGACGAAAGAACGATCCACTCTTTGAGAAATTTAGTTTGAAATTTGATAGGAATCTGAATTTTAGATACTAAACTTGTGTACCAAATTTTATCTTATCTCTTTACATTTTGGAGTTATCAACTTTTCTTGTAATGAAATAGCCAGTCAAAAGGATTTCCTCTGAACGGATTTCATTCAAAATTTGACAGAAATATACAAATTTGCATGTGAATCCATAAAACAATTTCAACCATGCAGCTCAAAGCGATTTTGAGTTTTCGTGTTCATAGTCTGATTGGTGGCAGACAGACAGACATAACGCTAAAACTGTTTTTCGAACGTGGAGATTCATCAGAATAATTACACTATTTTGACAATTGCATTACTTCTTCTAAGTTTCGTATAAGAGAAAGTAAAAATTGAAGGAATCGTATTTATATACCTAAAAAATATTTTAAAATAAAAAAAATAATAATAAATTATGAAATAAAAAAAATCAGATTTCTCTCTAAATAATTATTTAAAAATAGAATACATTCCTATGATGGAAATGGAACTACAATTAGTGTCATTATTTTTCGAAAAATGTTTTCAAAAAGAGAATAATGATAGCAATTTACTTAAATAAATGACTGGATCTACAGGATATAATGTGCATTTATCTTATCTCTTTTTTTCAAACAAATCTTGCCAAATTCTACGATCGCATATCATTGAATCAGATTTCTTATATGTAGGGATCTTACAAATAAATAAATCAAGCAAGAAATGTGAGACAGTTAAAAAGAAACAAATCATAGCAACTGGAAACAAAATGCTTTTTATTTGTTAAGAATTCAACACCTTAGCTTCTACAAAAACGAAAAATTAAATGTGTCAGTAAATAATGCAATCCGTTTTAGAAGGGTTTTGAAGGGGTTTTTTTGTTTGGAGAGTCAGATAAAGAGAAGATTCTTTAAACTGCTCTTTATTTAGTATCTTTAAACAGATTTAAAGAAGAAAAATAATACAATTAAACAGGCTTAAAGAAAAAAATGACGACCTCAAGTTTCACTGCGTCATTACAGTTTTTACGTGAAATAAACAAAAAAGTAAAATTTCTTCACATAAAAACAGTTTCAAATTTTTCGGAGCTCGGAAAAAATCTCATAATTATCTTTAAAATAACTTAATTGAAAAAGTTTTTTTTTAAATTCAAAATCAGAATTTGATGCAAGAAGATACTATGAAAAGAAACTATTCCTATGTTGATTACTACAAATATGCAAAAACTCTATGTTTATGCTTACATAATGCAGGAAGTTGGCATAATACGAATTATAAAAATGTTATACACAATTTTAAGTATTTTTTTAAATTATTAGAAATTTGTTATTTTCAGTTAAAATACTTTTAAAGTTCTGCAGAAACTATGTAATTCAAATCATAAAAGCTTATTTTTAAATGAGCAAAATAATTAAATATTTAGTACAACATTTCAACTGAAGTGGCTTATCCGCATATTCTGCTACGGCCTTTATGTAATAATTATCCAAAGGCCTTTTAGCTTGAAAACGATAAATATGTATGATTCGTACCTAGACGTAAAATAATGCTCTTGTATATGCTCCAAATATCTTTAAATATGTCTCATTTCACATCATTTTTATTACTTATAAGTAATCATGTATCATAATGTTGCGGAAATTTCAAGGTTCTTTTTGTTATTTGTTGGTCGATGGTTCATGCCTCAATAACGAACTGCTTCTTTTATTAAACACGTAGACACTAATAAAAAGGCAACAAATACAGAGCGGAGACGAACACACAGAAGTACACTGCAACAAACAAGTTATAATCAGTAGTAATAACAACCACAGCGCTCAAAGCGGCCAGACAGAATTCAGCAGAAGGGAATCTTCGTAGCCACACTTTACAATCACTCCTAACGTCTGCAATTCTCCACCGTTTCCTAGCTTTATATGTATCCAACTATCGACTCACAACTACATGACTCGATGCTGCTACCACAAAAACACCAGGACTCGGCACACAGCTCAATTCAGCAATCACTTGAGCTCCACACAACGTTTGCTGTTCGCTGGACTGATCCTACTATTCGCCGTTGATTCTGCCACGATTACGACTGTCTTTGGTTTGAGACTTCTTGATCTCAATCAAGCATATCTCGGTTCATATTGGTTCAATCTCTAAAATTCTGGATGTTTCCAGTATTATCTATTTTGTAGCCAAATTCGTCGCCAAGCCCTGAGACGAATTCTGATTCGGCATTCGATCAGCGTTCAACAGAGCTTATCGTTAAACTGTCTTTTGTCAGTGATTGAACTAACTGTACTGAGAAGCAACATTACAGTTTGTAACAATATTCACTCTTAAAATAGTGGCGAGGCAACGGGAGGTGAGGGCGAGTGGAAAGAGTATAAATATCTGAGCGTCAGTTTTAGGAGATGCCATGGAGGTGAAAGCTTAATGTGATAATGGTATTTTAAAGCCAATTCTGATAAAAGGGCGAAAGATTACAGTTGATTGTCTTTTATATTTGCTACGCCACTAATTGCTAAGGACGAAAATTGTGACCTGGGTGCAGCTTATTATTACGCCACTGACATACAAAAATATATGAAAAAAATACAAAATTCATGAAACCTGAAATCTCTATTTTAGAGGAAAAATTAACGACATTTTCCTTTCTCGTATACGAAATATAGAGAAAGTACAGTAATCGTCAAAAAACTAGAACTCGAGATTTTGACGAATCTCCACATTTTAGACCTCCCCTGAATTCGAAAAATGTATTTGTGGAAAGTGCCCGCCTGTCTGTCTGTTTGTGACAAAAATAACACCAAAACGCTTTGAGCTAGACTGTTGACATTTGGTGTCTGGTCTTTCCAACAAATTTGATGATTTCTATCAAATTTTGAATGATATCTGTTCAAAGGAAATACGTCTGTTCGAATAATACAACAATTCGAAGTTTATAGGATAATTACAAAACGAAGAGAGCTGACTAAATAAAATTAGGTACACAGATTTAACATCTATAGTGTAAACACTTGATAATTTTTGAGTCAAATCCAACGACGATTTGATTGTATGTCGGTCTGAATTTTCAGAAACATGTAAACGCGATAATTTAAAAACGCAATGACTTAAATACAGGGTGTTTCAGTGAACCGTTTCAGAACTTCTAAGAGGGGTAGGGTACATCCTGACAACTCGAAATCATATAGCTATGTGGGATCAGAAATGCTTTCCTGAAGCGGTGTTGCACACAGAAGCACCATAAGGAAAATCAAGACATGATAAGTCGGGTCAACGGTGGATCGGACGTGGGGGTCCCGTACGTTGGCCTGCTCTGTCACTCGTCTGTATCATGTCTTGATTTTTATTTCTGGGGTCATATGAAATCGCTAGTTTATGACACCCCTGTTGACACTGCTGAGGAGCTTGTTGCAAGAATCGCAGTAGCTGCCGGAGAGATTCGAGATATGCTTGGAGTATTCCAGAATGTTTGGATGTCCATGCGTCGGAGATGTGAGGCGTGCATTGTAGCCCGTGGAAGAAACTTCGAACACTTACTTTAATCCATGTACCTTTTGCTTCTTTTCATGTATTATTAAAACGATTTCTCATTTACGGTCTCTTTTCCTTATGGTGCTTTTGTGCGCAACACCGCTTCAGGAAAGCATTTCCGACCCCACATTTCTATATGATTTCGAGTTGTCAGGATGTACCCTACCCCTCATAGAAGTTCTGAAACAGTTCACTGAAACACCCTGTATATTATCAAATTTGGTAGGGAATTTTATGACTACAAGTGCAGTTTTATGTCAAATCTTTGTTCCAATCGGTTGAGGAAAAACGTGTCTAAAACAAAAATTTGATTTTCGGATACTATTAACCGTATGCCAGAGATTAATCGCCAAAAAACTCGCCAAGAATGACAAGATAAATTAAGTAAAAATGCGAAATCTACGCCAAAAAGTAATATTTCTATAGCTATTATACGTCAATGTCATGTAACGCATTCTTTCGCATGAAGAATATATATAGTGTAAACATTTGTTAGAAAGTATGCGAGCAAGTTTTAGGGAAACTACTCCAATTGGTTTTTCTATATGACCAAGAAACTCAATAGTTTTGAAGATGACTTTTCATGATTTTACATATATGTGGGATGTATTTATTATGGATTTAATTTTTCTAATTTTAAGATTTTTTTATTAAAAAATGATCCTTTAGAATAATTGAATGTAAGTTTTCTAAATGATCATTACCGTGCATGTGTTCTCCTTTCTGGCCTAGTTCATTTCTGAATGCAATTTAATTTAAATAGGCTGAATCCATTTCAATGCTTCCTTTCTACACCGAGTGTCTCTGTTATTTGAAACTAAAAATAAATTCACGTCAAAAAATAATGAATGCCATATTTGAGTCGTTTCTTTCCAAAATGCCAAATCTGACAACTGAAATTAGCGTTGATTATTTAATAATATTTCGATCTGCACTTGTAGCGTTACATTTGAGTCGTTTCCTTCCAGAACACCAAATCCGGCAATTGAAATAAGCATTGATTATTTTATAAGGTTTTGATCTGTACTTATAGTATCTCACACGACGGATGATCTAATATTCGACTGGGAAGAGGAAGTGCCACTAGTCGTAAGTGACGATATAGAGCTGCCACAATTAGATCTCATACAAACGGAAAAGAAAGACTGCACTCAACATTATTCTACCGGTAAGGATTTTGATGAAATATGCAATATTCGTACTTCTTTTATTTTAACAACCTTTGGCGACAAAATGTTTCGCCAAGAATAATGATTATATTTCCTTTTTTAGTTAAATCGTTTAATATAACTACATGATGACGACATCGAATTATCAGAAAATAAAACCATGTTATTTTAATTGTTTTACATAAGTTCTATTTATAGTGTGGAATGATGGAAGTAAGTCCATAACATCATAGCGCAATTAAAACTGTTTCCATGCAGTTTATCTATAGTCCAAATTTCGCAGCACTGTAATCACTTTTTTATTCATTTTTTAAATTACACAGATATTAAACAAAATCTTTTTTCTTTAGTTTTCAAAAATTGAAGAAAAATACGCGATTAAATTTTTAATGAATTTCAGAGCAACAATATAATCTATTGTTCGAAATTGCGAAAAAACTAACTTAAAAAATTGCCAATATTCAGAAGAAAAAAATTTGCACAACTATTAAGCTTATATCATGAAAAGGAAAATATTTTAAATTTTGGAATTATGTAAAATTCATTTTTATGCAAAATTATTTTTAGAAGCTATTTAATAAAAATACAAAAATTCAGCTAAATTTTTAATTTATTAAAGTTTTTAAAAAATCTCTTCTAGGTTCCTGTTTCCACTATCCAAAATATATATGTACCTTTAAAATATTACCAATGATATTAATTAATTGTATATGTACCATCAAAATATATATCTGATTACCGTAAATCAAATGCTCTAGAATACAGAGGACCAAATACACATTCATCTTCATCTTTATTAGAAGTAGAGATATTTAACTCAAATATTTAGACTCATTTTAAGAATTCGTTGAAAATTATGAAATTGCTCTAGAAATATCGAATCACTGAAACTGATCATTAAATATGTATGAATTCTAGATGCCCAATTCGCCAAGCTTTAGATCATACCTGAGTACTTCGATTTCATTCTTTAAAATATTCATCGAACAGAGAAATATCATTGTCATCAGTTTTTCTCTGTTATTGACAAAAATAAAACCCATGAAATTGGATCACCTAGTTTCCCTTATTGTTCTATTCTTTACTTCAGAAAAGCAATTTCCAGCTGCACAATCAATACTCATTTTTCTCTGTCAAGCAATGTTTTTCCCCTTTAAAAATTCTATAACAGATGAGACTTGCATATTTCATACGAAATATGCTTTGCATGTCAACGAGTTAACTGAAAATTTCCATTTTTATCGTTTGCTGTTTTATCTCCCCGGCTAAGCATTTAATACCAGAAGTTAAGGTAAGCCGATTGCGTTTGTTTGAAATAAAATAAAGTATTGTGAAATTCTTCGAGTTATTAGATCTGTTCCAAATAATTTCTCCCAAACTTGTTAAGCCCAATAAAATACGATAAAATAGAACACGACATTTACTTTTTTAGTTGATCTTCTAATTTAGATTCGCCAAAAAATTTTTGACTTAAATGGGGCTCTAAAAATAATAAAAATGTTCATTACTTTCCTTCAGATATTAAATCAAAGTCTATCTTCAAAAAAAGTAAAGTTTTTTTCCTTTTCTTTTTTTAAACTGGCATACTATCTGAAAAGTACAGAATGCAGTGTTCCAATTAATCTAAAATTCACAGTTTAAGACAAAATTTTTCTTATAATGTGCTTATGTTTTTAAAAATATATCATAATTATATTTTGATTAATTAAAAATTTGTTTAAACTTAACATTGTTCCTCAATAATTCCGGCTTCTAAGGCACTTTATATATATATATATATATATATATATATATATATATATATATAATTAGCCTTTCAGGTGTATAATTTTAAATATGATTTACTACATTTATTTTTATTATTGTAAGGAAATTGAAATCAATTTTACAGTTTCGTTTAATTTTCTGCCAATATTTATGCTATGATTTTTTAAAAAATGCTTTATTTGGGCATCAAATTCAAAAAAGAACTTTCATTTTCGCTTCTGTAAATTGCATGATGCATAGCCTACAAGAGCTGTGAAATCAATACAGTTGTAAACAAGATAAACAGATCATATTTAAAATATATTCTTGCTTCGATGTGTCGAATTAAACATGCTGCAATTTCAGTCTAGAATTTTCCAATTAGAACTTATGAATTAAATTTGAATTATTTTGAGTCGTCAAATATTTATTCTATTGCTGGTTTACACATTTTATAGAAGCATACTTGATCGTGAAATCTCTATTCTACGGGGGGAAAATAATTAGAATTAGAAATAATGAATTTCAATGTCAGTATCACTAAAAGGGATATCAAATGATATTTTATTGTAATGATAACATAATTATACATTTACCAGCATATTGACGCTGTTACAAAATTTTTCAACTTGCTTTTGGCATTAAAAACTTAAATACAGTATGCACCAAAATATACAGTACTAAAACTCGCACATCTCGACACACGCGGTTGCGTTTGTGGACAAGGCATAGCTGCAGCTACACGAGTTCGTAGTAGCAAAAAGGAAGTCGTACTGTACAATTGTTGGAAATGGGTCTAAAAAGTATTTATAGTTGAGAATTATTTCCACTCACACGGAAGCGGTCGTGAAAGTGGACCGAGTTTGAAAAAGGTGGCAGAACAATTCTAAGAGAAGTTTAATAAGATGGCATCAAGTTACGCAGTTATGCTGTCTATTGTTGCAAAATGTTGCAGTTCTGGTAGTGTACTGTGTCAACGGAAAGGGGAATGTTAAAGGAGAGTATGTTCAACTGTGAAGATCCACCAAGAACTGTACCTGCATTACGTGGGAAAATCATCTATTTTTGTAGGAGTCTACAGCATCCTTTGTTTCAGGATATGTCTGAAAATCTGTGTGTACGATATGAATACTGTCTACAGCGTGGTGGTGCACAATTTGAACACTTATATTACTCATACCGTGGTAAATCAACACGCTAATAGCGTGTATGTATGTATGTATGCTAATTTCTTCTGAGGAAAAATAAACTCATAAATGACAATAATGCAATTTTGTTCATCTTTTCATTTCAGTACTGTATATTTTGGTGCATACTGTATATTATTGGCATCATTTTTATCATTTTGCATCGAACTGTACTATTTTTAAACTCAAATGCTAGAATTAAGTCATTTATAGGCATTATTATGCAATGCAAAACTTTTATTGACTCCATAGTATCTTATGGATTCTTAGTTGAATAAATAAATGCAACAATTCATTTTCAAAGGGACATTTGTTTTGGTTAGATGAAACAAAGCGGATTAAAAGAAAACAATTGGAGGGTTTAAATCTTTGAGCACAACACACACACACACACACACACACATATAAAGCGTGTCTATACTAGGATGGAAAATACGCCTCATGACCTTTTACCTTTACATTTTTAAAACCTTTATAATTTTCATAATAATAATGGATTAATAGATGAAAAGGGATTTATGTTACTTAAAATGTGAAGATATGTAATTTTTAAAATTTAATATGTAATTTAATATATATAATATATTAATTAATATATAATTAATTATATAATAATTAATATATATTAATATTATACATATTAATAAATATTTATTATTATTATTTAAAAATCAATTAAATAATATAATAAATATATAATTATATTAATATTTTATAATTTAATATAAATAATTTTTTTATTATTTATTCAATATATTATAATTTTTTTATGAAATGGCTTTAAAAGTTTCATCGTTTTAATATGTATATAATCGAATCGCAAACATTTTTAAAATTTGGGCCAAATATATCTTGCTCTTCTCAAAAAACTGAGAATACAACAGTAGTGTAAATTAAAAACTTTTACAAACAATTAATGAATTATCCTCATTGCAGGTAATTTCACTTGTCTCAAGCTAACTTTTACTTTAAAACGACGTCTTGGTTATTACATGTTCCACACCTACATTCCAACTTGTCTCATTGTCATCATGTCCTGGGTGTCTTTCTGGATACGACCCGAAGCTGTACCTGCTCGTGTAACCTTGGGAGTGACCAGTCTCCTGACTCTGTCTACTCAACACGCCAAGAGCCTGGACTCCTTACCACCAGTTTCGTACATCAAAGCCATAGACATATTCATGGCCACCTGCACCGTCTTTGTTTTCTTATCACTCATGGAATTCGCTCTGGTCAATGTCATCTTGGAGGAATGCGTTACTATGAAACTGAAGCAAAGGATAAAAAGGAGAAAGTTTGAAGAAAGTCTTAAAGATGTGGAGGTACAAGTAAGCATCATTCTGGAAACTTCTATTTTCTTCGTGTCCTAGGTGATGAAAACAATTTTTGTTCCCTTCATCCATATTTTTACTCATTTCACTCAGCCATATTTTTACTCATTCCACCCATCCATACTTTCAAATGTATCAATAAAATAAGAAAAAAATATTTTTAGATAAAAAGTATTATTAGGATAGTTTAAGGTAAGTGACTACATTCGGGTTGAATTTTTTGAAAAACATTCGGAAATAGTTATATTTTTGAATATTTGCATAAAAAAAATATTGAAAAACATCTATAAAATCAAAATATACTTGTTAAGTTGCAAAATTTTTTTTAATTGGAAGAAAGAGCTATTTTCTAGAGCTAAAAAGAGGTATAAAGCAAATCCTTCACAGTTTATGAAATGATTTGCTTAAAATTTTAGAGACAGCTTAAGAAATATATTATCTAGTTCTTGAACTTAAAAATGAGCTGTATTTTCTATCCATTTTTTTAAATATTGGGGTTCAACTGATAAATAACACAAAATTTGCATTTTCTTTTCACATTGTATAGAATTAAAACAACAATAAAATATTTCTAAAAAAATAGATAACTTATTCTCTAGTTCAGGAACTACAGAGCATATTCATAAATTATTACACCGAATTTGAAGGGAAAAAATGCATTAGATTTTAATTTATGAGATGTTTCGTCAGAAAATTCTATCAGAGATTAGAATTTGGAAAAATAGAATCTAAAGATGTAAAATTGCACTAAAACGTATGTAAATGCAAATATAGAAACCAATGTATATCCCCCCCCACAAAAAAAATTTATAAAAAAAACCTGTTCAAATAGTAAGAGTATTACATTTTAAAAATCATAATTTCGTAAAAATTCAACTTTTTAACGTAGGCACCTACCTTAATATATACATTCTGAACTGTCATGTTTTGCTTTAATTAATGTAGTTATGTTCTTTGATTAAATAATTCAGTGAAATGTTGAAAATAAAAGTATTAAAGGAACATTAGAAATGAGAGATTAATCTCCTCCAATTAATCTTAGAGTCACTCTAAAATCACCCAGTAAATGCAGTAGAGCACTTAGAACTCAACTGTACCTTTACAATTTCTTTTCCGAAAATTCTTCATGGACAATCTATTCATAAGAGAAGAGCTCTGTTCATTATTCAAAGAAATGAATAGTTTTATTCATCAAATAAAGCTATTCATCTGATGGGCAAACCTGAGTGATGAGGGAGAGCATTACTTGTTGGAAGAGGTCATTTATTCGTAAAATAGGAATCATTAATAGGTTGGAAAGTGATATTTCATTTAAGTCCTTTAAAAATGTTTCTGAAGGCAAAACGTTCAAGGCAGCAACTTACAGATTGCGACGATCATTATCGAGTGAAAGTCAAACAATAGAAAATTCAGTATTCTTGAGATTTCTATCGTGCTCGTGCTGTTCTTTTAGCATAATGAAACCAGAATTTTGATTCTTATGATAACAAAATTTTAAATCACCAATAACTAATAATATTGAGATATTACAAACTGCATCAAAAATGTGTTTCTTGCTATCATCAAAGGATTAAATTTGAACAGAAACTTCAAATATGTGAAAACCATTTATTATATTTAGCTTTTGCTTCGATTCGTCGAAAGACATCGACTTTCATTAAAATTCGCAATGATGGTTGCAGAGATATTTTGAAATTTTGCAAAATTGTGTAAAAAAGCCTCGTTAGCATCGAGCTCATTGGTTGCTGATTTCCTGTCACGTTCATCCTATACACAGGTCATTTCACCTAATGCCCATACACTGTTAAGTACAACATTATGGGCAATGCCCAAATGTTTGGCAATCTAATGACATTTTGCTTGTGATCGAAGTACTATACATAAAGTTAGGGCTGAATCAAATCCTTTTTCCCTGTTGGTATTATTAATTCTTATCAAATTTTTGGTATTAAAAATATTAAACAAACGTTTTTTTGCTTCTACTAGCACTTAATAAGTAGCCAAAAGACAGAGCTTATTATTTTTATAACCAGGATTGTATTACTTTTTTACATATATTTTTTCATCTTTTCTCTCCGTGCCACTTATTGAAAGAATTCCCTAGACCAAAAATAGTACAATAAGAAATATATTTTAGCAAGTTTCCATTTACTTATTATTTGTCATTCAATTTTTATTTGTATTACAATTTCAGTATTTTTACATGAATATTTAATACATTTTCTTTGTATTTTACTTTCCCAAATCGTATAAAAATATTGAATATTTTGCAGAAAATTCAAAGGAAATATACGTTTTGAACAAATTGTTATTGTGTCTTGATAATGCTAGTAGTATTAAAAGTTAAAAAATAATTATTTGCAAAGATCAAATCAAGTTTAAATAAAGATCGTGGAAAGCGATCCAAAATAGATAAAGCTACAAACTGTCTGAGAGTTTATAAACAAGAAATCCATCAATATCCTAATTCCATCCTTCTACAATGTCCAATCTTTCATTTGAACAACTAACAATGACTAATGATTTTAATATGATAATGAATACTCTACTTCCGACTAGGTACTAATGATCGATATTTGTTTACATTAGGAAACTTTATAGCCTTATATTGAATATTTCACTCCATTCACGGATCGATTTTAGTGGATTGATCCAGATGATGATTATTTAAGATATCGAGATGATGGCTACTTCTCTTATTGTACTATCACTTATTGATCATATAATCGCCCAGTTGAGAAGAGTACGCTTTGGCTACTGTCAGATTTGAAACATTAATTGGAAATAGATTGCTAAGTTTGCATAAGAATTATTCAAGACTTTCAGTTTAATAGATTATGATTTTCTGTTTCTAAATGAGGAGAATGTCGAACTTTTAATAGAAAATGACTGAGGATAGTATATATATCTGAATCATATTGTATCTACTACAGAAAACTTCATAGATATTTGACTTGATATAGTTCCGAATTTGTCTTTCATTACAGTACATTAGTTAATTAATATTATATATGACGACATAAAATTCGCATTAGTCAATTTCAATTTCATATTTTAACTGTCGTTGTAAAAATAAATCGAAATCAAGAAATCATTTTTTTATCTTGAAGAAAAATAAAGATAACTAGAAATTCTTCAGTAAATAAAGCATTTAAATCTTGTTTTTGTTATTAATAGTGTATGTTTTCTGTTTATTTTTGTCTTTTAAATATCGTTTGCACATCTTACAGTTTTCAAACAAATGCGGGCTATTGCCCAATGCTTGAGAGCATCAAGTTCATAGTTTTATGTCACAATGACTCTGAAAATAAAATAGCAATATTGTTGCTCATTAGAAAAAGATATTTATAACATAGTATGATTATCACACTTTAATTAAAATTGTTTTGTTTTTACTTAATTGTTTGCAAAAATTAATAGACCAAGAGAATATGCAATAAAAGAATTTTAAACTCGACGCTTTTTTTAAAAAATAGGTAGTTTCTAATTTTGTTACGGCACTCGAAGACAATTGTTTAATATATATTTTTTCATTAGTTCTTCATTCAGACATTTCTTTTTTTTAATATAACATACCGAATTGGATGCTTCTTAAGATATTCGAGATGTCTTTCATTTCAGTAAATGTATTACATCATGTTTCTGCATTGCTGACTAGTATTCTATTTTGATTTTTCAATATACCCGCACAATAGTCTCCCAGTTTAAAAAGTAACTAAACCCATTTGTTTTCTAGCTTAAGTGCAAAGCTCTAATCGCTTCTCTATTAAAAAAAAAGAAGGAATTCTGTAATTAATCTATTTATCTATTAAAATTGACAGTAATCTATTAACTGACAATTTTGCTAGATTTGTTTATTTTTTAACGAATGCAATTTTAAAACATTTTGTTGGTATTCTTATATCATTACACAGAAAAGCGAAAGGTCACATGAATACTGTACCTACACAAAACAATAATTGATAAATAAAATAGGAAACATGTCCTTGAATCCGATGGCTGATTTGACAAATCAGAAAAGACGTTGAGAAGAATTAGATTGTATTAGTTAAAAACAAGGTGATAATAACATTTGATTTCATTTCTTTGCCCACAGAATGATATATTAGCCATCAACATGGAAAAGAAATCATCTGCTGTATCTCGCAGTGTCAAACGACGCAAAATTTGGGCGTTAAGAATAGATCAAGTATCAAGAGTTTTGTTCCCTCTAAGCTTTGGTGGACTTACTGTTGCCTACTGGTGCTTCTATGTCGTTTTCAACTAGCATATGGCCAAAACCTGCAGCACATACAAGAATTCGTATGCATTTCCATTTTATTAAAGTTGTTGATCGTTTTACATTACGTGAAAAGCTCATCTGCTCTCAACAGATGATATTTATTCTACTGTAGACCTTGAATTTTTAGCTAGTACCAATTGTGAAACGATATGTCTTGGTCACATGTGAAATGTCTCTAATTTCTCTATTTTAACGGACTAAGTTTTTAACTATGCACTTCGTTTTAAAAGCCAAAAAGTTTTTTTTTAATTCTAACATTATATCTGTGTTTAATTAAAGTTTCTTCTTTGGTATAATTAGTGAAATATTTTAATTTATTAGTTAAATAGTTAAAAAATTTATTGCTGTTGAATCAAATTTCCCATTGTTAAAATTGGTGTTTTTGGCGTCAATTATACTTGGAATGCAGCTATAATAGTCAGATGATGCTTCAAAAGTAGCCTGAAATCAAAACAATGAAAGCAAATTTCTTTTTTTTTAAGTATAAAATCAGAAATATTGCTCCTGCATTTACGTAAATATATGTAAAAGATTTTAACAGATATATTTCTGTGATACATCAAGAATGTTCACCCTGTAGCATAATATGTTCTACGATGTATCACGATAATATGCTATTTAATATTCAACAATATTGTATAATATTGAGAATATTGTTTCATATCGTATAATACTGTGTAATATGTATGTTACAAGATATAAGACCATTTTTAGTTTTTGAAAATTATTTCAAAAATATGGCAATTAAAATTAGAAAAAGTTTTAGTTATTTCATATTAGCAATAAAAATTGTTTTTGTAATTTCTTTATTTCACTCTGTTAGAAGTTATGATGAAAATAAGGAAATGTTTAAAAAGAGGTATTTTTAACGATGAATCAGTTGAATACATTGAACTCTCTTTTTTCATATTTTTAAGAATAAATGCCTTTTAAAAAATAACCATACTATTGCCAAAACTTTCATCTATTAATTATCACATATATAAAATAAAAATTCTGTTTTTAATTTTCTTCTTCTTCTCTGAAATTCTTAATTAAAAAAAAAAGAAAGAAGGAATTACATACAGAATTAAAGCACTGTAATTCAATATCAACATAACGTTGATATTGTTTCAAATTGAGAAAAGAAAACTTTTAGGATGCCGACATAACAAATTTATTAGAATATCTTATTTATGATTAAAATAATACTTTGATAAGATTAAAATTGAAATTTGATACAAATATGGCGAGAAAAGAAATAAAATATCCCAAACTATCATTCAGTGGTGTAGCAAGAGGAGCATTTAAGGTATAAAGGCATCGGGCTCTATTAAGATAAAACGTTTATGCGTGTATGCCATTTTTAAATCGAATATGATACGGCGAAGAAACGAAAAAACAATATAGTGCTCCGAGCGCCGCTTACCGACGCCACGCCATTGCTAACATTGCTTTAATAAATAAACTTACCATTTCTGTCATATAAGAATAATCGAGTTTCATGAAAGCATAAGTTGTTTCATTAAGTATATATAACAGTTTTGTCATGAATTATAGATTTTAATTAGGTGATATATCATGATGCTAGAATCTGGTTATGGATCAAATCGATGAGAATTTTTTTTAATAATTGCATTGAATAGAAAAGGCAAATCTCCACCACAGGAGAACACTCACTGAGTCTATTTTCTAAGTATCCGGTTCCTAGGAAAATCTCTCTTTTTCGAGATAAGTTCAAAAAAGTCTCTACTTTGTGGAATTTTAAATTATTTATGTCAAAAGTTCTGTTACCTTATTCTTCTGTGTTTGATTATTTATTAAGTGCCATTATATATTTGCATTTAAAAAAATGTCTTTTCTTTATTTTCGTTTTTATGATGATATTTTCATTTTTCCCACTTTCTCATAATCGTTGGCGATGCTCACAAGTTGAGAAATTCTGGTACATAAATAACCAATAATCAAATAAACGCCCTGGTGTCTAGTTGGCTCAACATACATTATTCTGTTAAAAGCATCCCATAGATCTACCTTATTCTAAAAATTCATGAAACAGATACTGTTATGCTTGTATTTACAGCTCATCCAGAAAATAAGTTTCCTACAATCTGTAAAAAGAATCAAAATAAAATAATCTAAAAAAAGATTATTAGGAAAATACAGCAATGTTTCATCTACTTATCAACATAATAACCACCGGAATTGTAACATTCGTCATATCGTGGAATATGATTTTGTAATCTAGCGTCATAGGAGTCTGCTTTCAGAGAATAGAGCTGACGTGTCACAGTTGTTTATGGGATGGATAGGAATGATTTAAATGCAAAAATAAAAGGAAGCTCCTGGGAGAAAGGTAAGAACTCTAGAGTGGACGATTTTGCAGCAGATTTTGTGGAATCAGCCATATGGAGGCCAGAATTGTCATGGAAAACATCACTTTCACTGAACATTACAATTTCTTGTTTTGAATTGACGATGAATTTCACCTGTCACTACCTTCTGTACTTTTTTTAAACATTTTCGCGAATCTACCCTCCGTGGGAGAAACGAGTGTCGACATCTGCCTGCGCGTATTATAGTGAATGTAAATGTAAGCGATCCAGAAGTTACAATTACCACATAATATAGGATGCACTCACAATCTATCCAGCTTGTGCATTCGCATTTAATGCCTTTTGAAATAAAATTGAATTGACGATAGATTTCAACTGCCGCTATCTTCTGTGTACTTGAATACCTTATCGTGAACCTAGTCTCGAAATCAGTGAGAAAGGAAATGAAAATCGACAACCACACATACTATACAATGAATGTAAATGTAAGAGACTCGAAAGTTAAGAATTGCCGCATATGATAGACACACCCACAATCTATCCAGCCTTTATATTCTCTTTTTATACCTGTTGCAACGCCATCTTTTAACGATATAGAAAACTTACTTTCTGGATGATTCTTGTATTACGATTGTCGTCGGAATTTTTTCAAATAAATCAATTATAAATTTTATTAATAATTTGACTGCATTTATTTATTTACAACAATCTTAGAATGTTGTTCTTTATATCATATTTCATGAACAATGCTTAGAGAAAGACACTTATGGAAGTATACTTTTTGGTAATGAAATAAAATGAAAATACAATTTTTCACTCATTCTCTTCCATAAATATTTCCAGTATTAAATTTCTAAAAAAGCACAAGCATATTTGGTGCCCTTAAGAAGTTTAAAGTAGATTTAAGGGTGAATTTGTGGCACACTTTTTCTCATTTTCATTTAAAAAAAAGCATACTTAAAATGAGTGATAATCTACAGATCTTGTTATACTATTTTTTTAAAAATTACATCTGAAATTCAAATATCTTTTAAAAGTAACTCAGCTCATTTAATAAGTATTAGTTAATAGCTTTATGGAATGAATTAATACAATTAACAGATATAACTTCAAATGTATTTCAATTACAAATACTTTATCTCTTTCTTCTGCCTTTTCGATCACATATTTCAACGTTTGCCTTCTAATAAAATATGAATTTTAATCAAAACGGAATGTCGTACAATATTTATTTACTTATTATTCTCAAATGTAGAAAAAAAGATATTAACATTAAATATTTTTCCAATGCAATAATTCAATATTAAGACAACTGAAAGCAATAAATCATAAAAATAGGCCGTCGAAGAATTGAAATTTCAATTAATCTTTTTCTCTCATTCTTCTGCCAATTTTGATATTAAATTTTACTTCTTAAATAAACCTATGATAGCAGATAATTCCTGTTATATTAATAAATAATGAGATTTTTCAAAAAAAATCGTAATATTGATATTTTTTTCATATTTTAAATTTCGATTTCAGAAATTACTTTATACGCATGCATGAAATGTTTTGTGACTAATATGTTGTAGAATAAAGTTTCTTTCTATTTTGATGTAATTAGTTGGAAATTGTCATAGAATAGTTAAGCTGCAGAATTTGTGAAATCCGTACCAAAGTCATGCACCAAATTTTTTTCTCATTCTTCTGCAAATTTTAATATTCATTCTTATTTCTTAAAGAAACCTATGATAACAGCTTATCCATAATGTATTAATAAAAAATGAGATTTTTTCAAAAAAATGTAATATTGATCATTCTTGTCATATTTAGATTTTGCCCTCAGAAATTACTTTATATGCTTGCATGAAATGTTTAGAAACTCATAACTTTTAGAATAAAGAGAAAGTTTGTTTTCATTTTTATATAATTAGGTGGAAAACATCATAGGATAACTAAGCTGAAGAATTTTGGAAATCCATATTAAAGTTATGCCCTAAAATTCTTTCACAAAATCTCCAAGTTATTCTAAATAATTTTATATATTTCCAAAATGCATGGCTAAGCACTTAATAGTCTTATGTACTATCTAATGAAATTCCACATCCTATTTTGGCAATTTTTTGTTATAATTCAGCATAGAGTTCATAGAATGATTGGACTGTTGGCGGATTCCATGCAACTTTTATATTGCATTTATTAGTCAGTTCATTAGTTTAGAAATATGATAATCCAATGCACGTACAACGCATGGATTCAGCTATGCGACTGAGCAGATGTTTTAATTGCAGAGTTAGCAAACTAGGATTGTTTCATAATGTTTATCTCTTTCATTACACATACACTCCGCCATTCAATACTACCATTTATTGTTAAAAAAATGCTTATTTAAAAGTATCAGTAGTCGAGTGTTTTTAATCTTATACCAAAGTTTCAAAAAATATTGTTTTATATTTTTTTTTGACTACTCTGCAGTATCGTATTGTACAATAATACATTTGTACTGCTTGGGATCAAGTTGCCGGACTGTGGCAATAATTTTATTTTTAAAATTAGTTGTGATTTGTGGAACAATTTTTTGTGAAAATGTGAAAGAATTTTGATTGAGGTTTTGAAAACACGATTTCATAGACGAGAAATTTCAAAATTATAAGTAGGATTGTAAGGTTTATTATATCGGTGGTCAATGGAAGATTTAATTGTATGAAAAAATGCCAGATGCCCATACAATTTGCCAATAAAAGATACAGTATGTATTTTTCACTGACAATGTAATTATAAAAATAAAAAAAATTGATCAATTTAAAGGATGGAGACATACTGATTTAAAAAGTGAAAAGTTTTGAAAAATTAATTTCAAGTCTGTTTCTTTAATACAATCAGATTCCCTATCTTATATTGAACACTCTTGTAATTTATAGTGCCAACTTATCTCCAGAAAATAAATAATTAAAACGCTTTTTGAACGATTATGGCAATCTGTATATACTTAAGTTCATTGAATTTACATTAATAAATTATTTGTGACTAGAATTTTTTTTCTGACTTCACATTAGCAAACTCTGACGATTTCTTTATGTTATTTTCAGATAAAATTCATCGAATATTCTGTTTGAAATAACTGAGTGTAGCTTGAAATATACTGGGTACGAAAGATACAACAGGGAACAAAAGATACATTTAAACAAAATAAGAAAAGAAAATCTCTTTAAAAAAATTTATGCATGGTTATTAATATGTTTAAATGTGACCAAAATATTGCATAAAATTTTAGCTGAATTATTTTGAAAATAGAACAGTTACAGTAAATTCTTCATTGTGCATTATTAAATTATTCGTAACTAACATTTATTTTTCATGCTTAACCTTCGTATTTAAGTCTTGTGACTTTGTTATTTTCAGACAAAAATTCACTACGTTTTGTGTTTGAAATATATTGAACCATGAAATTTAACAAGGAACAAAAATATGCATCGAAACATAATTAGAAAAGATTATTGTGTTTACATGTGATAGAAGCTTTACAGAGTAATTTATTGAATAAGTTTCAAAATAAAATTATTACAGGAAAACTTAAGGATAATAATTGAAAGTTTGAAATTAATAATTTTGTAAGCTCATTATAATATGCCCTTACAATGAACCAAAAATTCGCTACTCGCCAAAACTCAGCTCACAGAGAATTTATGCAGATTCGCTTGTATGAAAGCTTCATTGATAAATTAATGAGAGAGAAAGTTATATTTAAAGAATATTAAAATTAAATAATTCACAGCAAACTTGTATCATGAAATGATTAAAATAAAATCTAAAATATATTTTATTGTTCCTCCAATTTAATTTGATCAATAAATAAATGATAAATTACCTTGCAGTATCCTCCTTGTTTAACAATTCCAAACCCAAGATTGATTTTCTGATGATAATGGCATAATCGATATTGGATTAACAATTCACTGTTTGCTATGCACTTATTATGAATTAGAATTTAATAATGCCGATTCTACAGTTAATTCATTCGTTATCAATTGCATTCGCACTGATTAATTCAGAGCACAAAGGTGCTATGAAATTAACTTTTCATGCACTTATGCACCTTTTCTACGATTATAGCAATCATATATGTAAAATACTTTATCGCCCATTTAGCCCAAAAAAGAGATATAAGCTACTTTTTTAAAATTTTGCGGTTTAAAATAAAATCTAATATTATAAATGCACGATTGAATTTTAGAGACTCTATTTGCTTTAAACATATACCATAAGTTATGACCAACAAATTTATCTCCTAATTTTTTCCATCCTTCAGAGATTATAGTCAAAATATATATTTCAAAATTTTATCACTTATTTTCAGATACAACTTTTACTGATAACATTTTTAAATCTAAAGTTGGACCAAAATATATTTTAGGATTCATATGATTGTTATAGATTAAAGAAATGATTTAAGATTGCTGTTGAAAAGATTGATAAACGCAGAGCTCAATGTTGTTGAATTGTTTTATTGTTGCAATG
This sequence comes from Argiope aurantia, assembly GCA_026543865.1. Classification (NCBI taxonomy): domain Eukaryota; kingdom Metazoa; phylum Arthropoda; class Arachnida; order Araneae; family Araneidae; genus Argiope; species Argiope aurantia. The sequence goes on from JAPMOR010063934.1 coordinate 70,729, forward strand.
CTCGTTGATGTTGAAGATGTGCAATTGTATGAATTAAAAATCTACTTACTTCAAATATCTAATAAATTTCTTGAAGTAATTCTTAGCGTTGATTAGAAAGCTTAGCGTGTATTTATATATGTTCAACTTTTTTTAATTATTCTATTTTCATACTGTATATATCTGCATTGTTTGTATAAAAATAAAATCCTTTCTTCTCTTTTTAGGTCTCATTTTTATTTTACAAATATTGAGAGAAAATTTAAGAAGTCTTTTCTATATATATAAAAAGAAAAAGATTTTTGAATTTACAGACGTTCTAGCCATTATTCAATCTTTATGACCGAGACTGTTATGAAATTTGTATTGGACTACGTTGTCGAACACAACCTTCAAAATATATTAATTCATGTGCGAGAGTCGCGTTTTTGCTTTCTCGTATACTTAATATGGAGAAAGTATAATAATTTATTTTGAAGGACCTCCGAGTTTTAGATTTCCCTGAGTTAGAAAAACAAATGCTTGGAAAATGTCCGTCTACCTGTCTGTGACAAAGATAATTCAAAAACACTTTGAACTAAACGAATGAAATTCGATATATTGTTATTATACCAGAGATTTATATCAAATTTTGAACAAAATCTTCTCAGATGAAGTCTGACCTTCCGGCTGTTCGAATATAATTTAAAACAATAACGACAGAATCAAGAGAACTAAATATATAAAATTTGATGCAAAAAATTAATATACAGACAGACACTTATACAAATACCTACACTATATATATATATATAGACAGACATTTATAATATAGACAGGTATCAAATTTTGAGCTAAATGCAACAAAGGGTTGACCGTCTGTCGATGTGTACTTTCAGAAATATATATACGTGATAATTCAAAAACGCAGCGAGTTAAATATATCAAATTTGGTAGATGATTTTGTGACTACATTGTAATTTTGTCTCAAATTTTAGTTTCAGTCGTTTGGTAAAAATGCATCTAAAACACAAATTCGATATTTGGATACTATTAATAACATGCCAGGGATTAATCGCCAAAAATTCGCCAACGATGGCACGATAAATTCAGTAAAAATACTAAATTCAAAGGGAAGGTAAATATTTCGTGATTATTGTACATCAATGTCATGAAAGACATTCTCTGGATATGCGAAAATGTTTTGTAGATCGGCACTCTCGCTGGTTTTTAAGTTCCAATGAACCATAAAAAAAGAGATAAGAATAGACAAAAAATTATTTATTACCAAAAGCTTTGTACAGGACTAGTTACTTTTTGATATTATCGCCGTGAAGATTTTTGGATTTGTCATATCTGTGGACTAAATTCCCGATTCCTACTACGAAGATGTCATCAGAGATAAGAGTAAGTCCCTATCATTGCTTTGAAGCTACCCATTAGTCTGGAGACATTGACCTTGTATCTTGATCTTTTCAATTCAGGGATGATATGAAAATCTCTCGGCTTTAAATCACGTTTTCGATGAGGGGAGAAAAGAACGCAAATCTTGCGGAATAGAAGATCTTGTTCTATGAATTGATCTAGTGGTTCAAAAGAAACAGAGGATGCTTGTATTCCAAACAATGAGTTAGCCAGTCCGCAAGTCAAACTTCAAAATTCCGATTATAGTGTTTAGACATTCCTGTTCCATATGTTTACTTTAAAAGAAAATGCAAAGAATTTTCAGACGAATGAGGAATTACAAAGGAATGTTTGTTCCTTTCTCCCATCATTAGGACAGCGTTTTTCAATGAGGAAACGGAAACATGATCAATTGATATGACAAATTTCTACATCTTGACAACAATTACGTCGGTAGATAACCATGATTGTAAGTAATTCTTGATAAAAACATTTTGTTCTCTAGAATTTCCATTTTTTTTTTATGGTGCATCGAAGCTTGGAAGAAAAAAAAGTGGTATCCGTATATTAAAATATTTGCAATTTATACACCATATATAATGCAAATTTATATGGTGATTTAGACGTTCTACGTCAATTTCAGTCAGCACTTAATTTGTTTTTAAAGATGATATTATAACATTCATATAAAGGTTTTAAAAATATCCATTAATTATAGAAATGAATGTGTGTACATTGGTATTCAACGGGATAAATAATTTGACCTACAATTACAAATATGGAACATATATTACTTGGAAAATTAAAGTGCGCGTCTCGGGACGGTTTTTTTTAATTTTAATTAATCAAAAATGAGCTGAATTCGGGAGTTTTAAAGCGATGACATTCGAAAATATTATTACACAAAAATAAATTTTATCTTCCCAAACCGCCTTTTTGATGAAGAGATGAAAATTCTTAATGAGGATTGTCTTTTTGAGGAAGGAGACAGAACCTGGAATGTCATCGCTATCAGCATATATGAGTGCCCTCTTGATTTATGCATAAATGACGCGGATATCGTTAGGGACTCGCCTTAGTGTATTTTCAGCTCACGATAGTGCATTTACTGTTTCGAATATAATGAAGAAAGCCCAGAACACATTTTAGACGTCTTGCTTTCCACTGATTGATTTCAAATTTTATCACAAATATACAAATTTTACATATCTACATTGTTACGCTATTGAATATCATGTTATATATGCCTGATTATAGACAAACAAAAGTTTCCCTCCCATTCCGATTTCAGATTTGTAGCAAAATTACAGCTAGATTTCTGCCGATAAATCTATAAGCCAAATTTTATTTATATGGCTCGTGAGGCTTTTTGAATTAACGTGTTCACATACATACCGACAAATCGACCGATTACATACAAACCTTGAAAGAAATCGGTAAGTTTGAAGTCAAAATTACATATTAAATTCCATCGCTCCATATTAAATCATTTTTAAGTTATCCTTTTTCACAGATAGACATAATTCCAAAAATGTAATTTCTGACTCAAGGAGAACTAACTGGCAGTGGAAATTTGTTAAACTCTCGAGGTTGAATTTTTCGGTAATTTCGGCAATGCAATTATAATAATTCATTCATGAGAAAGAAAAATCAAAAACAGATAAAAATCTTTAGTTTGAATCATCGTAGCATCGTAATGTTTTAGACTTGATACCTTATCTTATCTCTAAAAATTTACTCCTAATTTAGTGCGATAATTTGTATACAGAACACATATTTAACATCTGTACAATACTCGTATGTATAAATTCAGCAACTAAAAAGATGAAAAGTACGGTAAAATATATTCAGAAATATTATGAAAATTAGAGGAAAACAATATGCAGAATTAAAATTGGCATCACTAAAAAACTTACCTTTTAAACTAGTGTAAAAATTGCTTTGTTCTGTAATATACCGCAAAGGTATTGAGAAAAAGAAAACGTTAAAATTTGGAATAGTTTTAATTATAAATTTAATTAAAATTTTCAAAAACCTTATTTTAGTGAGCACGCTTACCCAAGAAATAACTATGTGCCAAGTTTGTTCCCTAGTTCAGTCTGTCTTATAGTACGAATTTTGTATCATTCATTTCGCAATTTTCAGATAATATACCAGCTCATAAGCATAAACCTGTCAAAATCAGGGGGGTTCTCTCTAATAAAGACTTTAGCCCCCGTATAATTCGTGAATCTTAGGAAAGGCCGGAAAAGTCTTACATAGCATTGACGACTAATAATTATGCAATAAATATCTTTGGAGTGAACCTAACATTTTTTCTGAATCTATCGGAAATAGATATGTTAGGAAATAGATTAGCGATTGAAATCAAAATTTGACATGGATCTACACAATTGCAGCCAAAACATGACAAACAGAATTTCATAGATTATTAAATCTGACATGGATCTACACAATTGTAGCCAAAAGATGACTAACAGAATTTCATAGATTATTAAATTTGACATGGATCTACACAATTGTAGCCAAAAGATGACAAACAGAATTTCATAGATTATGAAATTTGACATGGATCTACACAATTGTAGCCAAAAGATGACAAACAGAATTTCATAGATTTAAATCACTGCGTTTATTATATTTACATATATGCGAAAGTATACACCGATAGACGGTCAACCCTTTGACAAATTTGTTTCTAAAGAATCTATATTTTAGAAACTAAACCTGAGTATCAATTTCATCTACCTAGCTTTATAGTTTGTACTTAACCACTTCACCGGTACTCGACTAGCTAGATAGACAGATTTTCTGTGAATGGATTACGTTCAGAATTTCATAAAAATCTACAAGTTTAATCTTAAGATCATATATTAAATGTCATCCATCAAACTTAAAGCGTTTCTGAAGGGCAGATAGATATAAGCCAAATGTATTTTCCAAACGCAAGGAAGTCTGGAATATGGAAATTCATCAAAATCTCGAGTTCCTTTTTTTTTTTTTTTTTTTTTTCTTTTTTGATGATTACACTACTTCCTCTTTACACTACATACACAAAAAAGTAAAACAGTTTTTTTTAATCCTTTTTTCCATATTTTGGCTTTGTAGAATATGAAAAACATATTCAATGAGAATTGAGAAGCATAGATCACTAGGACGAAGAATATTCAGTGGTGTAGCGATGGAATAGGAATTTGCACAAGTGTGAGTCTTAGAGGTTGTTTCGAAACTAACATATTAGTGCATTTATTTCCCTTTTAAAAGATTAACATAAAAGGTGGCAAAACTGCAATATGTGAGCCGTTTATTTTGAAAGTAGGGCAAGTACATTTTTGAAAAAAATGGAGATAATGGTAGTATAGATAAAACTTGTTATGAACTTTTTTTATGCGTAAACAATTTGAAGTAAAAAAAAATCAGATTATAGTATTTTGAAGATGGCAGTTTTAGCTCTTAATATTGAATATAAGCTCTTAATATTGAAAATCTATTTATTTTGAAAGTGGTGTAAATCCATCTTAGATTGAAATTATTTTTGACCGAATATAATACAGCAAAATTCAGCCCCGATTGCTGTACGGTGAAGCAAATGTGACTGTTTGATACCATATGTCTAATATCTAGGGTGTTTCCATCTATCGATCTTTGATAATGAAAATCGGTGCTTGTACATAAAACCGTACAACCACTCAAAAATAATAAAAAGTACATCTTAATTTTCATAAATAATAAAAAGTATATCTTAATTTTGTGTTTCGATAATAATAAATTTACTTCCAACACCAATCGTTTGGTCCAGTGGCAATGGAATAAATATCATTGGTAATAAATTGTTGTTGTCAGGACACTCAATTTACCGAACGATCGTGATTTTGGAGTGGTAGAACTGGAAATCCGGAAAACCAGTTTCTTGTATATTCCCCAGGATTACTATAAAGTTATAAGAAATTATCGAAAATATAATAAATGTTTAATGCATGAAATGAAACGCGGATTTTTATTTTCAAACCAACCTCCGGAGAAAGCGGTTTTAAAAAGAAATAAAAAATATCGATGGAGAAACCGTGAATTGTTTAACTATAATATTATTATAAAATTATTATTATCGAATGTAATATTATCAATAATAATATTATTATTATTGAAACACAAAATAAAGATATACTTTTTATTTTTCATTATTAAAAATAGATAGAGATAGAAACACCCTAGATTTCAGACATGATATCAAAAGGCCACATTTGCTTCACCATACAGCAACCGAAGCTGAATTTTGCCGTAATAAATTCGGTCAAAAATAATTTCAATATAAGATGGACTTGCACCACTTTCAAAATAAACAGATTTTCAATAGCGTTAAGAGTTAAAACTTCCATGTCCAAAAGACTAGAATCTGATTTTTTTTTTCCTTACTTTAAATTGTTTACGCATAAAAAAGACCATAAAAAGTTTTATCTATACTACCATTATCTCCATTTTTTTCAAAAATGAACTTGTTCCACTTTCAAAATAAACGGCTCATATGCAGTTCTACTTAAATGCAGGCCTAATTAGATGCAGATCTAAATAGATCTAGTTACATGCAGTTCTAATTAGATGCAGATCTAATAAGATGCAGGTCTGATTCGGGCCAAATCAGATGCAGACCTGATGCCGGCCTAATTAGATGCAGGTTTTATGAAGTCCTAATTAGATGCCCACCTGATGCAGATCTATTTAGATATGGATCGAAGTAGACAGACTTACTGCAGGACTAATTAGATGCAGTTCTATTTAGATGCGGATCTCATTAGATGCAGACCTGATTAAGTTAGGGCCTAATTAGATGTAGACCTGATTCAGTTCTAATTAGATGCGGATCTGATGCCGGCCTAATTAAATGCAGGTTTTATGAGGGCCTAATTGGATGCACACCTGATGCAGATCTATTTAGATGTGGGTCGAAGTAGATGCAGACTTGCTGCAGGACTAATTAGATGCAGACCTGATTCAGGTCTAATTAGATGCTGGTCTGTTGAATACCTATTTAGATATGTATATAATTAGGCGCAGAGGTGATGCATGCCTAATTAGCTGCAGTTCTATTTAGAAGCGGATCTAATTTGATGCGGACATGATGCTAGCCTAATTAGTTGCAGATCTAATTTGATCTATTTACATGCAGTTCTAATTAGATGCAGGTCTGATGCGGTCCTAATTATATGCAGTTCTATTTACATGCAAGTCTGATGAGAGTCTAGTTAGATGTCCACCTGATGCAGATCTATTTAGATATAGATCTACTCAAATGCAGTTCTGAAAGACGCCTAATTAGATGCAGACTTGATGCGGGACATATTAGATGCTGATTTAAATATATCTAGTTACTTACAGGTCTAAATAGATGTGGAAGTAATTAGAAGCAGGTCTAATTAAATGTAGATCTATTTAGATGCGGGTCTAACTGGATGCAGTTCTATTTTGATGCAGATCTGATCAGAGATGCACGCATGATGCTGTATTATTATGGAAACACAAAATTAAGATATACTTTTTATTATTTATGAAAAATTGTACAACCACCGATTTTTATTATCAAAGGTAGATAGACAGAAATACCCTAGATTTCAGACATATCAAACGGCCACATTTGCTTCACCATACAGCAACCGGAGCTAAATTTTGCCGTAATAAATATTCGGTCAAAAATAATTTCAATCTAAGATGAATTTGTACCACTTTCAAAATAAACAGATTTTCAATATTGTTAAGAGCTAAAACTTCTATCTCTAAAATACTAGAATCTGATTTTTTTAAAAATTTTTTTTACTTTAAATTGTTTACGCATAAAAAAGATCATAACAAGTTTTATCTATTCTACCATTATCTCCATTTTATTCAAAAATGGACTTGCCCCACTTTCAAAATAAACGGCGCATATGCTGAATCAGATTTTCAAGGGATGCACCAAACAAAATTTTCTACAAAACTTCGATAGAACGAGATGCTGAATTTAAAATTATGGATTTGCCACCACAGCGAGGAAGACCAATTGATTTCAGAAATATAAAATTATCTTTTATGTATGAAAAAAAGGAGATCCATTACATCTGAAAAATGCAAGGAAAGGATGGATTTATTACCATATATAACTCCTGTCCATCATGGACATTTTAAAATGTTAAATCCTGAATAAAATTCAATTTAATTATACTTACGTATAAACTGAAAATGTATAATTTCATTGATATTCTTAATAAAACTCAATTTTTTTTTGTTATTTTATATTTTCTACAAGAATATTCTTTGTTTTATTTCACTTTTTATCAAATGAATAAATAATTGTAAATTTCTGAATAGTATTTTATTTTCATTATTAAAAAAACAGACTGATGTAATTGAAATATTCCCCAATCAAATGAACTGTTTACAATAATTCATTAATTTTGAAAGTTAAGTTCATTAAGTTTTACAATAATTCATTAATTAGTTGTAATAAAACTCTTTTTTTTACTCAGCACTGTAAACACTATTGGATTATAAACTTACATTATCTGGCACCACAAAATACAAAAAATATATCTATTAATACTTACCAATATTTTTATATTTATTTAAATGCAAACCCTTAAATATCTCGCAATAATAAAATATGGATTTGCTCCATTTTCAAAATAAACAGCTTATTTAGACTAGAGCATCCTTTAATCACATTACATTACTGAGCATATCTGAATGAAACTGAATATTAATTTGACTAAAGGAAACTGACAAAAGTAACTTTCGACTTGTCTTTCCTAGCCTACCACTTCTCCTATTACAATTCTTTAATTTGGGGTAGATTAAAACGTGCTCATTTAAACCATAAGTTCCCTTGTCAGAAATGACGATGCATCGTTATCTAGAAGACACCATAGTTTACTGTTTATTTGACATAAGTGTTTTTTTTTTGTGTGTGTTTTTTTTTTGTAGACACGTTTGATTATCGACTCAAAACAATATCATGTTAATACATAAATTTAAAACTAATTTGATTTTCATCTTTTTATTCAAGCTAATAAACTTTTGTGTATATATATATATATATATATATATATATATATATAGAGAGAGAGAGAGAGAGAGAGAGATTTTTATCACTTCACAATAACGTAATAAAATAGATCACTACGCAGCTAAATGCTACATTTAATAAACTTTCTATTTCAGAAGTGCTTCAAAGGGAAAAAACAGCAATTTTTCAACAAAATATAATTATTTTAAATTCTTCAAGGATTCTAATAATAAAAGAAATATTCATTCAACTATAACAATTCCACTAAGAATACTTTAGTAGTATTATTTTATAATATTCGTTGCAATATTTGGTGCCATGCTATGACACTATGGCAAATGTACACAGTGGTGGATTTCCAACTAGGCAGCTGCCTGGGGCTACAAGGCTGAAAGAGACTGAAGGCAGATTTAAAAATGTTTTAACTAAATAAATAAATTTGCAGAATCCAAAAAGTTTATGATTATATTAGGGTAATATTAATACTTCGTAAAACTGGTCGTAATCTTATAAATTTTATCATGTTAATTTATTTATAACAGTATTTCTAAACACACAGTGTCTGCCTAGTGATATGTAGATGCAGTATATATCTTCACAAAGTTACTAAAATAAAAAGTTAATATAAAATAAATCATTAGAAAGTAGATTAAGATATAAAATGTAAAATTAAAACGACCAATTTATTAAATTACCAACTTATTAACGACCATAATTTGCATTGCCTAGGGCCAGAAAATGCCTAATTCCACCACTGAATGTACATACAAGTGAAAAAAAATGCATTCAAATATGTTTTTGATAAATGAAATACGAAATCAGAAGAAAATATCTAAAAGTCATCAAATCGCTCAGAGACACTTCGTGGTATCTTGCTCTTTGAAGCCATAACAGGTTTCGACTTCCTTGTTTCTCTCTCAGCAGCAGCAGATACCTCGGCATTCATCTTTTTCAGAAAATCTTTGCCGTTGAAATCTATTTGGTTATCAAAATAGAAATCATTGATGAAATCCACTAGCCTATCCACCTTATCCGGAAAGGAGGACACTGAATCCTTTGGTTTCTTTTTGTCGCGATACATGCTGGGAAGAGGCCGTACCTTAGCTGTTCCAATTCCGGTCAGCATCTTCATACGGTTGATGAAGAAATCTAAGATCTCATACTCGTTACTTTGCATGCTGACATCATGCTTGACATCTTCGAAGGATCGAATAATGATGCTCAACAAGATATTGATCAGAACCACCGCAGTGGCTAATGAGAAGGTGAAGAACGCTATCGGAGTTAGAATAGGTTGGGCAGCGTACATATCTTCATAATTGAACTTCTTCAACATCATGCTGATGGAGGATTCAAAAGAATAGACGAAGGTCGAAAACTCTCGAACGTGTCTACCTAGTAAGAGCCAGAAAAGGACAACAAATGCCATGAATACAACCATCAAGCAAACGGAATAACTTTGTAATTCCTGGGCACAAGTACGCAGGGTGCTGCTCAAGATACCAATGCGCTTGTTGAAACGCAGAAGCTTCAAGAACTTCAAAGTAGAAATAGACATCACCAATCCAATTTGATAGCAAAAGAGCTCGTTCAGCAAGACAGCCTCCTGCAGTTTAACATACCCGGTTCCTTCGGTTTCAGTGAATATTCGCAGAATCTCTTTGGTCATGAACAGCTTGTAGACGTGGTTGATAATCCCTGTGTATGAAACAACAATGCTGACCAGCTCTGCTATATTCCAATACTGGCTGAAATAAGCCTTGCCCTCGCGGCATATACTTTTCAATTCTTTAACAGTAAAAAATATTGTAAAAATGACAAAAATAACCTCGATAGCTGCTTGAAACAAACCAAATCCTGTATGGTAATTCAAAAGTCGGAGAGGATCGATGTGATAATAGGGTATAACGCCTCCTCCAGGCAAGAATTCAGCAAGAATAGTGACGGAACAAAACAGATTTATCTGCGCATTGTATACACCAAATTCTACAAAGATGGCTCTGGTGTGTTTGTCTATCCAACCTTCTTTTTCTAATCTTTCCAGTCGACGAATAAGAGATTTGACGTCGCTATCTCTCTTAGCAACAAGAGGAACAACATAGCCTCCACCCCCATACCAATCAATCTGACCCCAAAAGGGATAGCCCTTAAGCTGAGATGCTGTCAAGTATTTGTATTCAGGAGGAACTAACGTATCTGAGGAGTTCACTTTGCGCCAACCAACAGTATATAAAGTCCCATCTTCATTAGACATACTTCCATATCCTGCACATTCAGGTGTAATATCTTCCATCACCCAGGAAACTTTACAACTTCCTAATAAATGAAAAAAGACATGAAATGATTTATTATTTATTTTTATATAGCAATTATTACACACTATTAAAAAAATTTACAGTTACTGTCTCAACTTTTTGCAAATTCATTCATAAAATCAAAAAATACATCCATCATCATATTATTAATTATATGATGATGGATGTATTTTAATATTATATATAAATTATTATCTAATAATTTGCATTTTCCGTTTGCTGGCTTCAATTAATATTTTAAACCAAAATTGGGATTCCAAGCTAAAAGTATGTGCAAGTTCCTTATAGCTGCTGAAGGTGGTGGTTCTACTTCATTTTGGCCAAACATTCAAAACATTGTTCATAAATCAAAGATTCAGGATAAATCGGATGTACGTCACTTTATGTTAGATACAACGATCATCAAGCTTAACGAATCTCATCAACCAAGCTCATCGAGGAAATGATTTGGAAAATATTGAGTTCAGAATGCGACTAAGTGTAATGGTGATATGCCGTGAAGATGCACCTTTATAAAAAATTAAAATGCAATAACGAGCACAGTATATATCATATTTGTGACATAATTTATATACTAGTTAGTTGTTGAGCGGTCGATCAGTGCAGTAGCCAAGGTGCATATCGACGAGATAGGATTTTCATTTCCATTGCGTTTTATTATGTTTTAAATTTCTCCTAATTATTTAAATTAAATTAACGATTTGCAAATGGTTTTAATTTATGTTACTTATTTTTTATGCAAATATTACAATGTAATTCAATCACTTGATACTTGAATTATAATGAGAATTTAATTTTTAGACGATAAAATAAGCATACATTTTAAATAAGACAATAAATAAGCTAAATTACTATTTTCATCTTAAAATCATTAAAAGTCTTTGATTTTTGGATTTTTAGAGAAAGAAATTATTTGTTATAATCAAAAAAATCTTGTTTGTTTGGGAAATAGAAGAGATCAGCTGATAATTTATTAAATGCATAAGCAAACGTTTCTGCTTTTAATAATCGAAAGGAAATAGTAGAAAGCAGGTGTTAAGCTAATGGATGCATAGGCAGATGGCTCCAAAATTTTATGATCGTTCAAATCCGAACAAAAGATAGGGAAATAAAGCTTTCTTCCCCCATAAACATTTATTTCACTATCTAGATGAAATATACATACGAACACTAAAAACAATGCAAATAAGAATTCAAACGAATATCTGTTATCAGAGAGCATTAGCAGAAATCTATAAGAATAAAATGATTAACATTTGATCCTTTATTTCTCAAATTATTTTATACCAATCAATTTTTGAATTTTACTTTTGAAATCATTAAATAAGTTTTGATGGAATAAACCCAGGAAAGAGTAAATAAATTTTAAAATTAATTCAAAAATACTTTATAAATTTAATTAATAATAAACATATTTTTTATTTCTGTCTCTTGCCAATACATAATGCCTGTTGTCGAAACAAGTCTCTCCTTTTAAATGCCGTAAAAAATCTATTCAAATTACAGTGAATCACCCTGATTTAAACAATATTTTTTATATACCCACGGTATATGTAAAGTTAAACGGGTATGATCTTCTATATTTTGAAATTCTTTGGTTCTACAACTTTTCTTCTAGAAATTCTGAGCAAATGTGTTAGTTCTTTTTGGGCTTTGCTATGATTGGATCGCCCTTTCATTAATTCAACATAATGTGAATTGTTAAAATATTCTGAAATCCAAATGACTATGCCTAGAATAATTGAGTAACACATTAAATAACACTGTTAGTAAATTGCTGATTAAAATTAAATAAATTCGATCATCCCTACTTTTTATATATATTTTTTTAATTTAGAATGTAATTCAATTACTAAGAGAATAAATATTTATTTTCGCATAAAAAAATGGATAACATAATAATTAATTATGCTTCCATTAAAGAACGTTAATCTCTATTTGTAAATTGTTAATTTAATTTAAAAAATTTGAGAAAAAAATGCAACAGGGATTGCGATCCTTAACTCGGAAAGTCCTTAGCAATTACCTCAAAAACTACAAAGAGCAATTATTTGCGAAAATATTCTTTACCATATCAGTTTTGTATATTACTTGCTTAAGAGCACAGTAAAAAAGCAATACTCAAAATCTATTTCTTCGCATTTATGGTCCTCAGCCATTCCAAACCTTGACCCACTTTGACACGGGTGGGGATTACGGCTGTGCATTGGCTTTAGTTAAAGAAGAACAAATAAATCAGAAAGGTTTTTAACTAACCATTCGGAAACACTATTTTCTTTCTAAACTTCATTTCATACTTTATTATATAATTAATAGTATCAAAATGTTAAGATGCTGATAAAGATAGGCAAACTAAAACACTGAGAGCTGCTATGTCTTGGAAAAGCAGTCATATTAAACAAACAAAAAAAAAACACGTATCATTTTTTAAATATTTTTTTTTTTTTGTGGGAGGTAAAATAAAATAAAAAATTTTTCTACATATTTGTAAAAAAATTAGATGAAGTTCCATTTATTTTAAATCCAACATATTTGAAATAGAATTTTGAAATAAAGGGAAGTAAAAAAAAAAATATTGCACTTTTAACTTCCCATATATTAAAATTATTCAAAAATAAATAAACCTTTAGCTATAAGAAAATATTTTTTTTTCTTTAACCATATATTTTTACTCTTGCAATAAATGTTTTCATTTTTTTCATAGTAGAACACCGACTCTTTCATAATTTCTGGAAAGTAAGTGAATTTAAATTAAATGAATCCTTACTTCTACCTAATATTCCAATTATAAAAGATGACTGGCTCATAATATGTTTCTTCTACTCTGTTTTTTATTTAACTTGTTCTTTTTTACACTTACTTGGCTGAATTCTGACTTGTCTCATGACCGCATATCCAATTTTTAAATTGTTCCGATCATCTAAGTACAGTCTTAAGCCTAGTGGAGGTCTTCCATTGTACCAAGGCAATGCAAAAAGTTCTGGTACAAGTGCATTATAAGTCCAGTTCCAAAACCTTTTCTCAGTGTTCACCTGTAAATTCAATCTGCATTATAAAACTTGAATCAATAAGTGACATTCAGTAAATAAACAAACATTTATTTACTGAAGTAATAAGGCTTCCAGTAATGAAATACAACCAACGATATAATCAGATAATCATTGCCAAAGATAAAAAATGTTCCTAAGTTGGAAGGCATAAATATTGCCCAATTTAAATTAACAGACAATGTCAATGCAGGCATGGAGTAAAGTCACTCTAGGCTGAAAGAGATCCCTGAAGTTTTCTTGTTAAATATTACAACAGATTGTTTCCATCTAATGTCCTATTCGCACATTTGATTTTAATTTAGCAAGTCAATAGTAACAAAATACAAGTGAAATTATTAGCATTACGTGGAATTTATTGATAGTAAGCTGTACACTGCACTCAAACACATATCCCAAATGCACGAAAAGCTGAAATTACGCGTAACCACTTGTATACACACCTACTTCTATCATTCTGGGGCTGCTCCGATTTCCTGGGAAAAGTAATAATAATAATAATAAGAAAAATAGCCCTATGGGATGTACACGCGATATGAAACAGCAATCAGTATATTTTATGCCAATTTTCAAGTATTTTGCCGTTACTGTTGTTGTTGTTTATAATGGCACTTGCCATGGATAAGCTCGCTGACGAAGTCAGTGATTTTAAGCCAAGGGAGCGTCTCTTGTTTTAGTAGCGCCAACTAGGGCCAAGAGTACGTCTTAGCTACTCACGCGTCACATTCGCTTGCACAACCCCTTTTTACGAGGGGTGGCACATTCACACATCTCACAAACAGAACAGAGGAAAAACAACCATATCCGAACCAGGACTCGAACCCAGGACGCCCATATCACGGGGAAGACGCGCTACCCCTATGCCAGGACGCCATTTTGCCGTTCTTAATTGTACTATTAAAATTGGATGATGCACAGGCATATGAAAGCCGTTCACACAGTACTTCAGAGGATCTGATATCCACATTCTTCGGAATTGGAAATAAGCCAGCCATTATATTAAATTATTTTTCCACAAAGCTTTCGTTTCAAAAATTAGTGATGATGCCCTTTATTTTTAATAGATGTCAGTATTCATTAGTAGCAACAATTAAGAGTTTGTTACCAAAACATTCTGGAGCCCGCCAGTGGGTTTTACGACGAAAATTCCAAAAGGCTCGATAATGAATAAAGAAGCTTTATTCTACACAAAAATAAGAATACAGAGAGTAGTAAAAAGAATGGGGAATTTACAAAACCATATTTGCCCTAAATAGTGTCACACAAGTAACAAATGAGTAGTAAAAAACTGAAACAGTGCAAAATGTTCAGTGAGAAATCAGTTACTCTCCCCCGACTTGACCACTGATTTCCGCCATCCTACAACTATGTTTTTCAGTCCTATATAAATTCAAAACAAAGCCTCAGGAACAAAGAAGCCTTTAGAAGAAACTCCGGAACTCGAGTCGTAAAAGAGCTGTCGCCAAGATTCTCGAATATACTGGGTCCTTCATTTTTGTCGCCCAATGATCGCCAGTTTTGTAGCCAAAAAGGGGGATCATTAATTTAGTTGATATCAATCCACACACTATATTAAATTTTAGATCTGTTCTCTTAAAACATGCTATGTTTTTCAAAATATTAAAATCCTAATTCGAAATTTATCATCCAATAATTTACCAGTAATGTTCTCGTCTCTGAAAGCAGTATTAATAAATTAAATGGATACTTATGGTATTTTATTCTGATTTGCTATGAAAAATCAAAATAAAATCCTAAAAATAAATTAAACAAAAATGGTTGAAAATAATCCATATTTTTGCAGGAATTTAAAACATATTTATATATTAATTATTTGATTGATTTTCAGCATGTTCAATAATAACAAAATGCTCTAATGAGAATGGAAAAGAAATTAGTTATAAAATCTAGTGCAATGTTATTTAAGAATCTAGAATCACTTACATTATTGTATTCCACCCACAAATCTCCAGGTTTGATAAATCCATTAATAAGGGCTTCCCGTAAATAGAAATTGTTGGGATCTCTGTTGCCATAACTCAAGATCATTATGACCCACAGGAACAAGAAGTAAGCAGAAATTTCTCTCAAGACACTGTACATTTTGACTTCCTTTTCCCTTTCTTTTCTAGCTTCTTCTAGAGCTTCTAAGTCCATAGGCTGATAAGCCACGTGCCGACTTCTTTTAGCTTAAAAAAAAAAGGAAAAAAAATATGAAAGAGAGATTAGAATGGAAAGTACCACTATACAAGATAAAAGTCACAAACATTTTAGAGTTGTCATCACTATTATTTAATGAAATACAATGGTGAAGGATGCAGTAAGAGTTCACTGATGAAGAATTCAATGAGAATTCCTTAAAGAAAGAAATCAAAAATATTTTCTCTCAACAAAGATAATTAAAATCAACAAAGAACTAATTAGCAGGATTACGACATTAATATTGATTATAATATGAATACATTGAAAATGATAGCTTAGGTTAGAATAGAACTGGCAAAGATTTTATGAAATGAAACTTATTAATTAAAACTATAATACAGATAGCAAAAGTAGCTATAATATCAATCAATTATATAATATACAATAATATGCAGTATATACTATTATATAATATCAATTATACAGGGTGTCACAAAAACCTTTACCGCGGCTTTTATTCCTTAAATATTGATCATAGACATATACTGTTAGTAACAAAGTTGCGTAAAAAAAGGTGCAAAATATTATGAAATCGATTAAAATTTTCAGGGGATTAAACTTTAAATAATACAAAATTTAAATTTTTATACGGACCCTATACAAAAAATATTCCCCATACTCAAAGGTCATGTACAAACTTTCAGCAATTTATCACAAAAAGTGTCAAAAATATCAAAGATATGAAACTACATAACTACTGACTTAAACCACTTTTCGAAACTTGTATACGAGTTCACAAAAAGGAAAAATCATGTCGGATGTTCTTGTTTTAGGGTTGTACACAAATTAACAAAGAAAGGAATGATTGAATAAATAAATAATAATTTTGCTATTTATTGGTTCAAAAGTATTAAAAAATTTGTAGAAATAATAAAAAAAAGATTACATAAGGAAAGATTACATAAGTTTTTTTACAAGTTCATTGACTGTGCTATTTTTAAGTTATATTCTGTAATTCATGATACAAAATTTCAAAGTATTTTTCAGGAAGCATAGGTTTTAAAATTTGTATTTAAAACTAAAGATATCAAGCATATTTTATTTCCATATGATGCATTCCTGCGCCGCGTCATCTGCACTGAAGCTGTGAACATTTGCATTTTAATTTGTAATTGATGATTCACCAACTTTGCTTTAACATATCTTTGAGAGTTTTCATGATAAAATTCTGAAATGTTGTACATGAACTTATTAAAGGATGGGGCACTCACTGGGAAGTTTTTGTACGGGGTCCGTATAAAAATTTAAATTTGGTATTTTTTTAAGTTTAATCCCTTGAAAATTTTAATCGATTTCATAACATTTTGCACCTTTTTTACGCAACTTTGTCATTTATAATCAATATTTAAGGAATAAAAGCCGCGGCCAAGGTTTTTGAGACACTCTGTATAATCAATAATATATAAAATCGATAACAATTACCAAATTCATAAAGAAATATTTCGAAACAATAACTCAATATTATTAGCTAAATTATAATTCAATTCAAAATCAATTTTTATTTTACTTCATAAATCACTCCCTTTTACTTTTTTTTGTAATTAGATATATCCATTTTTAAATATTTAAATTTCTAGAATACAGTGCTTACAATCATGTAAAAATTCTTCATCGTATCGAAGATGAGGGTCTTCTTCATCTTCATCGGCATCATCTTCATCATAATCCATAGATCTACACAAACATGATGCAACTATGGCCATAAGAATGATCTAAAATGAATTTTAAAATACAGGTGACAATCAAAATATCATATTGTTTTTGTTTAAACATATATGTTTAGTTCTAAATTCTTTTTTAAAATAGGAGTAGTATAATACAGTGAAAAGATTCTTTTGCCGTATGTACTAATCTGTTAGATAAGTGCATTTATAAAGTTGAAATAAAGTCATTAAGCAACAAATAGAACAAAAAATTCATATTACTACATATTGAATAGTACTGACAGATTCATCTGCTAGTAATATTTAAGCAGTTCATTAATATTTTCCATATTCGAAAAATTAGAAACTCGTACATGTATTTAATTCAGATTGATATAAGAACATAGTCATGGAATTAAAATATTACTACCCAACATAATTAATCACCCAATATTAAAGAAGTAAAAGATATTTTAATGAATGCCAGTCGATGAACCTCAGCACTGGCGACAAAAATGATAGTTCTCGAAAATGCAAGGATTATGGCGATATCTATATTAGGAGCCAAAATTCGAAGTCTTCTATAAACATCTATACTCTATTACAGAGATTATAAAAAATGGAAAGAACAAAGCTATTCTGTTCAGGAAAGTCCTTCGTTGGAATGGAATGCTTTTATATTGCAGCTATTGTGCAGTGCTGTTATTTAATTAGTGATTTAATGATTTGCTGTTTTTAGATCTTGTTGATTTTTGCATCATGTACATTTAGTAGGCCCTGTGTACGTTTTGGTTGCATCTTGTGTTTTCTTGTTGAATAAAGTGTTGTCAAGTTGGCTGAACATCTTTTACACCACCAATTGATTTCCATTATAATGTTAGCAAATTTTTATATTCAGAATAATCTATAACTATGTTTAATTTATTACCAAATTGGGCAGCTAATTGTACTCTTTTTAAATTTCAAAATAAAAAAAAGAGCTTTTGCATTAATTTATCAATGGTATATTAATTAAAACTTTTGCTCAATTGATATTATTGCAAAATCAGCCAATGGTCAAACAAAAATGTGTTTTTATTGATTTTATTAATCTCAAATGTTTTTTCTCAACCTGCTATGGATATGCAGAACACTATAAATAATTAGGAACTCAATTTCCAAAATGTTTTCCAAAATTTCTCTTACTTTTACTAATAATTTGTTACTTATTCCATTGATATCTCCATAATCACTATGCATAAGGCATCGACTTAAAATTAAATATTTTTAAAACAGTTTTATAGAATACTCTTTTAAATTGATAATTTCTTAATTTCGTTTGTTGAACAAATATTCGATTGTTATGGCACTTTTAGGTGATCGCCTAATGTAAAAAATGACAAAATAAAAATCAATGAAATCAATTGTAAAAACAATCTTTAAAATAATTTTTGAGTATTAAGGTATCATATAAAATTACCTTCATTGGTTGTGTTACCAAAACTGATGAAATAAATGCAATGATTAAAGATGATAGCCATTTTGATGTTTTTTCATCGCCAAATGAGATCCCATATGCCCACATGAAGAACATGGATGCTCCAATGGAAACTACGACCATTAACCATCCAAAGTAGACACACCACCAAGGAAGTGAGAATTTTTTCCTTCTATGGTATAATTGTGCTTCAGCATCACTCTTGCTAGGACGATGGTTTTTTAAGTTAGTACTCATTACTTCTGGATTCTTCCTTTTCCATTCATTTCCTAGAGAAAAATTAAAATCATAAATTAATGCAAAAGTGTTTTAAAATTACTGTCTTAATTATAATCTTGGCGCTTTGCAAGGCAGACCATTCTTTCCAGAGCTATCACTCTTGGTGCATACATATAATAAAGGGTGGAAATATGCATCTTGAAGGGATTTTTTTCAATTTAAACGAATTTAAAAATTAAGCTGAATTTTGGCTTTTTTTTTTTCGAAATAACTTCCAAAAATATGAATATATAAAAATAAATTTTACTCCACTTAAAAACTTCTAAAAAAATTGTCTATAAGAGACAATAAATTAGTATTTTTATTAGAATACTATTCAAAATAAATCAAGATTTTAATTTGAATAATTTTAAATGCAAGGCTTTTATAATTAAATGAAAGCAGAAAACAGCTAACTCTCAAAACACCACAAAGAACTCTCATATGTTCGTAGTTCCCTAAAGTTGTAAAACATACAGGCAATTACCTATTTTGATTATTTAATAATCAAAATAGGTAATAATGTGCTTTTATATGTCTGCATAAAACATCATGCTATGTCATTTTGCATAAGAGGTTCGAATTTCCTTTAAATTATACCCATAACAGTAAAGCTGCCTGTTTTCTTGAAACTTTTGAACATTCTCCATAGAATGCAGGGTGTCACAGATTTCTGCAAAGATTTCTGCCCTCAGTATAATCGAAGGGCTTTGGCAGTGTTATTGCTGCTTTGGTAAAATAATTTTAGTAACAGCGCACGCACGCTCTGGCAAAGAGATAACCATCGTCGTGACCAAGAATGTTCGGAACCTGTATGTCCAGCTTTTTATCTATTACGGACGCCTTTATGTTCGTCTATTATACAGTTTTTTTTTTTCTAGTGCAGCTCGCAATATCGAATATTCGAATCTTCATCTAGTTAGCGCAATTTAACAGCAACTCAACTATAAAATTTATTACAAATACCGTGTATTCTCTCCTTTATTAATGGTGTCATGTTTCATATTCATTACCTCAAACAGATCGCAGGACCACATTTCACGTTTCTTTTCTGAATTAATTTTTTTTTATTGCATCAATCTATTTCACATTGCCTGAAATGTATATTTAAATATGAAGACGTTACGTCGACTGGTTCTCTCGCCATGGCGTCTCAAACAGGGATATTTTACTTTGAATCACTCTGTATATTAAAATAGAATTAAAATAAATTTATTTTTTCATCTAAGGAAATATGAGTTAAAATTGAATATAATCTAAAGTGCCTTGAAAAAAGTAAAGTTAGTGGCATATGATAGACCAAAATACATAATTTATAAAAATGAAAAAAATACTTGCAAATATTTGGAGCAATAAGAGTTTTTATTTTATATACATTAACGACAGTAGTATACAGTGTCCACTAATAAGTAAGACCCACATTACCTTGAGGATGACGATAACAATTGCCATAAACTTGGCATCTATATTCAGAAATGTCACCATGCGCTACATTTTGAGACGGATAGTGCGCCATCCAGCAGCAAACAATGGATTAGTTTCCCTATCTCGAAAACGGTATAAAATAAAATCTGCAACTTAATTGTAGGGTTTTGTCAATGTAGTATGGAAAAACACGAAGAGTGAATAATGCTAAGAACAAGCATGTAGATTTGGATTTGTTTTTTGTTTTATTCACAATTTCGAATACTTTTCCAACCATAAAAGCATTTTATAGAAGCGGTTGTGACAGTCTCCCGGAGTTGGCACATGTGGCGCCCGGGAGAAGGCTAACTCTAGTGAATATTGAATGAGACTGGAGAGCGGGTGTTTGACTGTTCGGGTTGAATGGCTGTGAACCGTGATAGCACGATAAGGTGTCCATACTGTAATATGTACCAACACTGTAAATATGTACAATAGAACCTATAGAACTTTAAACCTAGACACCATTTCGTAGTGAATTCTTTCAGAGGATGGACACATTCGCTTCCACATATATATATTATTTTCGGTGTTCGAAAATTGCTCTTCTGAAATCTTTCCTAGATTTTTCTCTAGCTGGATTTTGGAAACCTCGATTTAAAAAAACAAGTGCGCGTTTCATACGCTTTGTTTCTAAGGTATCTTTTCATACAAATCAAATCAAAAATACTGTAAAACATTATAATTAACTTTTTTCTCATATTTAATTGAGTTTTTGAGATAGGGACATTAGTTCTATTATTTGTCGCCAGGTGGCGCTATAATCAATTTTATTATTATTATTATTGTACAGCGAATGCTCATTTTATTATACTTGGAATAAAATTTCAGGCAACAGATTTTACCAATTTCAGATTAAAGTGAGCCAGAAGAACTTTAATGAGCTTCTGTTTATTGCTATAATGAGATATTGTGCTTCTATATGATGATAACAGAAGCATAATATATCACTTGAAGGTAAGAAAAACAATTAAAGTGTGTAAAAAAAAATAAGGAAAACAAACTTTGTTCATTCAAGGCTTGTTCAATACGGGATTGACGTAGCTTCCGTGGACGAGATTTTCGAAAGAAAAATATCATGATGAAAGTAGGAGGAAATATCAAAAAGTTCGTAATTAATCCGACACCAATCTGAAAATTTAATATAAATTGTAATATTTATTCTTCATGATTATAAATACTTTTTAAAAAATACAAGTTAAAATACAAGTTTCTAGTCAATAAGATGATTCTAAATATCTTAATGGTAAAAAAATAATACCGAAATGTTAAGATAAATTTATCTTTTTTTATGTTAAATATACAAATATAGTGAAGAAATAAATAAACATTGTAATCAAACCATTAAAGCTTTTACTTTTGATACTTTATATTTATTGTATATAAAAAATAAAACAAAGAATAAAAGACCATGCAAATAATTAATTCAAGAGCTATAAAACATATCATATTATAAGACAATAATAATATCTTGTTAGAGAGGAAAATTTAAAGGTTATTTTTTATATTCAGATTTAAACATGAAAATATAAATGACTTTATATCAAAGATATTATGTAGAAATTGCTCATAAAATGTGCATAAGTGTAACGTAAAATACCTTTTCTATTCAATTTATTAGACATGTTTGAAATGAAATGTGTCATACAATATAAAGAGAATAAAAAAAGGAACTATTATAGACTGCATCATCATTTGGGATTTGAGTTAAACTGAAAGTTAGAAAACATCTGTAAACAAATATTTTAGATACTATAAGAATCAACTGTAAATAAAAGAATAAAAATATCCAAGCAACATCATCAGCTTACTTTAAAATTCGACCTAATTGCTTTAATGTCCTATTTTAAAGATTAACATTTTTGAAAGAAATTTCTGATATCTTCAATTATTTATGAAAATTAATTATAAATAATTAATAAGAATTAACTTTTTTCAAACATGAAAGGCATTAGGAGATGAATGCTAGTCTCTGAGGGATTTAATGTGCATAAGAGCCATAGCAGGGTGGCCACTCAAAGCTGGGAAAAAAATTTTCCTGTGTTTTCCCTGGACGTATAGTCAAGATGTGAGGAAATGCATGAATAGCACTCATGTGCTAATTATAAAGAAACATGATTTTAAGGGGTGAGAAATGCAAGGACAGGAAGCAACAATTTAACATTATTCGAAATAATAGAATATTAAAATAAGGTTCATATTCACATACAAAAAAAAATTATCTTTATTTATTATCTAGAATTTGACGGGAAAAAAATTCATATATTAAGGAGAGGAGGATATATTACCTCTCATACTCCTTAAGTCACATAAAATTAAGAACACGGGTGAAATAAGATTCAAAACACTTTTGCTATCCTGATATAAATCATTTAATGATTATTCAACAAAAAAGCATTAAAAAGTACAATCACTTTTCTTTATTTCTTCATTTTTGTCAATTTATATATTTGGGCATCGATTTCAGCAACTTCTGTAGATTTTTCAGCCAACAGTTCCTTGAGGAATAATCCTTAACAAAAAGAGTCACGACATTTTTGCACGGCCTAATGTACATTTTTATTAGCTATTTCAGTTTGGGTGAAAATATTTCTAATATATTATTGAATGCATTAAAGGACAAAAGTAACGCAACAAGTTTTAATGCCCCCAAAAATTTAGCTTTAAATGATTATTCTTTAACTAAAAAATTCGAAATCGTTTCCTTTTCGGACTTTAAATTTGACTTTTTCATATTTTTCATCTTTTTCTGAATTCCTTTTAGATATTAAATTCAAAATCAATGACGACATTTTTGAACTGGCAGACAGTCTTTTATGTTTTTATCTTTTGGCATGACTAGTAAGTGCCTGTTTTCCCATATTACTTAAGCTTATTATCTTCTAACAAAACGAACAGTATGCGACAAATGGATTTTGAAGAACTAATCGAACCTATTCAACAAAATCAGGATTGATGTTTTCTATTATTCCAATTCGTATTAAATAAGGATTTTAAGCAGTTCATTGTTTTAAAAGCATTTTTTAATCTCTACAGTCCTGAGGTACACATATGTGTACCTGCAATTTTTTTCATTTTTCTTATCCGGTAAAGTAAATTTTGTCGAAATAATATATGCATCTCAGCATTTATGAATGTAGCTTCCATTTTGCATCAATCAATAGCACTGTAGTTCGATATTTTTTTCATACCCATTGCTATTAATTAGAGACATAACGAAAATGGCGTTGAACAGAAAACACAGCAAATATTACATTTTTTAGTATTTATTATTAAAATAAACACTTGCATATTTTTTTTATAAAATACTAAGTGTCTGGTTAAAGTCATTACCTAATTATATATTGTTATCTATAATAGAATCGGTGAAAATACAACTTTTACTAAGGTACACCTATGTGTACCTCGGGCGTTTTTGCTCCCATTTCCTGACTGCTTGCGATCCGTTGCGCTGTTTATCTTTTGAGCGCTTGTTTCCAAATTGTCATTTCTTGCCCTTGAATATATTGTATATCTTTTTTATAATAAATAATTATCATGTTATGTAATGTAATAAGATATAAATTTAAAACTATTTATTTTTTTAACTTGAGTAAGAAATTTCATTTTATAGCTGTCTTGTAGTCAGTAATTGATATTTCAATCCGACATTATGTATAGAATATACGGAATTTTACAAGCTAATAATATTTTTTTCTTCACGTCAAGTGGCTTTAACTCAAAAGAAGGTTATTAAACTTTTAGAAAAAAATGATTTTAGGGGAAGCTATAGAATTTCTCATGTATCGAAAATTATGAAACCTGGCAAATGAGATGAATGGGTCACAGACGATAGTCAAATGTGCCTTGTCAAGTAGAAAGATAATAAATCTGTGACTCTATTATCCGCATGTATAGGTAATGAGCCAATTGGAATAGGCAAAAGATAGTCAAAATAATGGAAACAAAAAGCTAATATGAAATAATCTGCTATTGTAAAAGCATATAATATGGGAAGTATCGATCATTATTTTGCATATTACCAGTGTGCAGTAATTACAAGAAATGATCGACGAGAGCATTCACGCATTTTGTAGATTTAGTAGTTGTCAATTGCTTGACATACTATAAAATGGTGGCAAAGTGACAAGCAGAGCTATTAGGAATGAAGCCGAAAATGTTATGAAGTTAATGAAATTTTAAATGCATATAATTCGGTCCCTGTTGAAATATGAGGGAATTCTCATCATCAGCAAGAAAAGAAATCAAGAACAAGTAAAAAATCATCTTTGAATGAAAACAAATTAATAGAAGAAGGGTCATCAAATGATGGAAACGCAACTAAAAGACCATTGGAGATTTCATTACCACCATTTGGTGAAAATACCTCTGAAAGATGAAGAAAAATTGTCCTTTCCCAATTCAAAAGAAATAAGACTAGATATGTCAAGCCATCTACATTACATGGGCAATAATTATGAATCAAAATGCTGTATCTACTTATGTAATATTTTTAAAAAATGAAATTTCATTCAAAATAAGGTTTAATAGATTATTAATATAATAAATTTTGTATTTTTCATTTATAAGGCCTTAGAATAGGAAAAGTAAAGCTATTAAATAACCAGGAAAACTAAATATATATATTTTTTTGTCGAGGATGCTTTAACTTGCTTAAGATCCGAGGTACACATATGTGTACCTTAAAATTATGAGACTTAAAATTGTTTGATCAGCAAATATTTTTTTTTCCACAAACTTTTGAGATGTAACAAAGGTGAAATATCTAGAAATCAAATTTTTAAACCAGTTTTAAAAAAATTCAGGACGGAAGAGGTTAATCTACTTTGAATAAGCAGACAGTTTCTCAAATAATAAACAAATCATTCAATAAACTCAAGTATTGTAGACTAAATACTAAATAAAATATTGTAGACTAAGTAGTAATGTAGACTAAATATAACTACTCTGCTTCCGCAAATTGAATGTTCCTGCCAGAGAAACGTTTTCTATTCTTTCACGCACTTACAGAAGACTCGCGCATGCTCATTAGCTGCAATTTGGGAATCTCATGGAAAAATAACAGCAGTTTTGCAAATCGAAACTGGACTGATCTATACAGAAAATAAAGAGAGAGCGTAGAAAAAGGAGGAGTTCCCGCATTGCACGATTGCAAATGGTACTGTTTCGTTTGGGGGATCTACGATCTTTTATTCTTACAATCTAGAGATCGGAATTTTTTAGATGAAAAAAATAAGAAGCTTAAAATTCAATGTGTTGTCCCGGTTTTCATGAAAAGATTCGAATTTCCCTGCATTTTTCCGTTTTTTTATATTGATTTTTAAATTTCATGTGTTTCCCCGGCTTTCCAGGTTTCTTCGATGTCGTAGCAACCATGCATAGATACAGAATGAGTCTCGGGCAGTGATCTTCTAATCCTAAAGATCATGATTTTGTGTTGGGAGTAAGACTGTCAGATTACTAATATGTTATGTCCTTATGCTGTTAAGAAACAAATATTAAAATATTCCAGAAATTTTACGATGACTAGGAAAGTCGTCTCCCGGAAAGGTTGTCATGCACTCTCTAGTAAATATACATTATTCACCGCATGCCATTGGCGAAAAATATTTACAAAATAGTGTATTAGAGTGCATCTTTTGGCGATTATTTGCTAAAATGCAGTTAGTACACAAACAACAGAACACTGAATATGTATTTTAGACTTTTTTTTTCAGTTAACTAAAACTAAAATTTGTAGTAGAAATAAATTGTAATCACAAAATCTCAAACCAAATTTAATTCAATTTAATCATTGAATTTTTGAATTACCCCATTTGCATGTTTGTGAGAGCCTAAACCGACAAACGGTTAATACTTTGACGTAATTGGTTCCAAATTTGATACGAATCTATATTTTAGATGCTAAACAGTTGTACTAAATTTTATTTATCTAGTTCTTTACGTTTTCTAGTTATAGTGTTAACATTTATTTATACAATCGGACAGACAAACTTCCTTTGAATAAATTTCCTTCAAAAATTGATAAATATTGACAAGCGTGATATAAAGACCATATACCAAATTTTATCCACCGTATTTTTGAGTTTTCGCGTTCACAGACGGACAGACATAATTCCAAAAATGTGTTTTCGGTTTCAGAGAAGACTGAAACGTAAAGATTTGTCAAAATCGTGAGTTCGAATTTGTAGACGTTTACAGCGCTTTGTCTTCGTATACAAAAAAGCAACAAAAAAATCCAATAAAATATTATTTTTAGACATTTAACTAAAATGTGCATGGGATAAACAAATCGCTAAAAACGAAACTAATAAAATAAAAAATCACACACAAAAAATTATTATAATTTTTTTTGCACTTTTATAATTATGTAAATAGTTTTTAAAAAAACATTAGGATCATTAATAGTTTTAAAGAAAGATACCTGTTCAGGACTTAAAGAAAGTGGGCCAAATTTAAATCCACCTTGTGATGGTTTGGCTGACGTCCGTTCATAATACATAGCATTGGACAACATTGACAAGCACAGCACTGCCATGCAGCAACACACTCGTTGAACTCTAGTAAAACGGCTTCGGGGTGGACGAAGGAATACTGAAAACCACAAGTGACTATCAGCAAGGTTGCGGCGAGAAGTGGTTGAGAAAAGATGAGAGAACTCAGTGACTTGTTCTCTTCCAGCAACGGGAATCAGGCGATCGATCTGCAAGAATGCACAATTTATATATAGAAATGTAAAAAATAGTGTATAACTATATGAATGAAAAATATATAGTTTCAGAGATAAACACATCATGACACACATTTTTCCGAATAACAAAATTCACATAACATTTAAAGCTTCATAAATAAATTTCATTAATTCAATCAAAGAACAGCAATAAATTAAAATGAAATTTCAGTCCTTAATCAGTTTGTTAAGAAGAAGCAATATATCAAATAATAATAATAAATTTTGATTAGATATCAAGAAATGTACATAAAATTATGGTTTTGTTCCTATATCTATATACAATAGTTATTTATTTATATGTACATTATCTACAGTATTTATATATTAGCCTGTGTAAATATAGAAATAAAATTGTCTATACTTAAAAACAACAATTAAATTGAATAAAATTCAAAACATTAAACGTATGATAACAATGAATTTCGGGCACATATTGTGCATCCTCCTTTGATCACTTTTACTTATATATTTTTCAATAATAATCAATTTTTATCTATTTATTAGTATGGTTTTACACTGTATGAAAATGCAGGAAAATAAATTGATTATTTAAAAATTAGGATTAAATTATAGCATCATGATAAGTATCGAGACCTTCTTTCATTTCAAATTTGCTCACAACTGTGATAAATGACGGTAAACCTTAAAATGTTCCTTAAATCTTCAGCGAAAGCAAGAGACGGGACTATAGCTCAACTAGAAGAAATTTTAAACCAAATCATACTCAAAGTCTTCCTTGAGCAACGTGATGAAATAGGCAAGGCATAATTTTTGCAACCGGTGATGGCTCTTTCTTCTCATATTTCAAGCAGTTTCACATTAAACATTCTGACCATTCTAGCTGTGGGAAGTGGACGATCCACTTCATTATGTTGCTAGCTGTTATGTCACCTCGTCTTTGCACCTCAGCAAACACACGAATGACTTCGAAAAGATCTAGGGGAACAGCGTGATGAAAAATAAAATGACCAAGATGAAAACAATAAACTTAGTCCAATTTTTCCAGGATAATGAAGATCTGCAGTCGTCAAATTCTGGTACGGAATAATTTTTTCATTGATATCTTTGATTAAACTCTCCTCCAAGCAAATTACACTTTACATTCAAATTCATGAACTCATTTTCCTTATTAAACGCAATCTTATTGGACATTGAATATAACCTCAAACAAGTTTTTTTTTTTTTCAAAAAATCGTTTTATGTATACACATTTACCAAATGAGGAATCCTGATATTCCGAGTTCCGGAATATATGATGAAAAGAAAGAAAAAAAATATCATTTTAATTCAAAAATATTTGAAAACGGCGAGGGAAAAAAAATAGTAACTTCAAACTTTTTTTTTTTCAATCAATCTCTCCATGTATAAACATTTAACAAATAAAGAATCCTGAGATTACGAATTCGGAAATATACTGCGGTGGAAAGAAAGGAAAAAAAATCATTTTAACTAAAAATATCTGAAAATGGCAAGGGGAAAAAAATGGTGATTTAAAATATTTTAATCTAGGGAATACATGCATATTTTAAGGATTGATTTCTTTTATTTCTCACTTAAGATGAAACAAAAAATCATTTGTATAAGCTGATTTTATGAATAGCGTATTGTCTATCTAATTATGCATTTAAGTACAGAATAAATGGCAGTTATAAGTTCTTAAAATTTCACATTAAATCGAATATTTTTAAAGGTCATTGTTATTTTTAGATACATAATATTAGTCAAAATGATAAAATACAAAACCTATCTTATTATTACAATGACTTACTTTTACGGATTTATTATTTTTTCCATTCATATATTTTAATATACGAGACACTTATATTCATAGTAAACGTATGTATTTAGAATAACTGTTGAAAAATACTATATAAATAATGGCAAATACAAGCGAAAATTTATCAAAGGCTTAAAATTACCATTCCATCTTCATATTCAACCCCAAACCATCTATTAATTAAAAATTCATATTTAAAGCCTGACTGTACATCTCTGAAAACGATATACTGGCAATACCAGGATGACCATTTTCCAGATCCTGAATTATCATGCCATATTCTCAAGTAGTTAAGCTGCCCAAGAGATCTGAAATATAAAATGTGAATTAGCAATTCATAAATATAAATGTCACACATAACAACTCAGACTGAATAATTTAGACATATTTCAACACAATATATTAATGAAATCAAATGCTGTATTTAAAAGTACATTATGTTATTTTTAAGAATGCAGAAGAAAATAATGCTCGTTTTTTGACAAGGTTCTTAAGATTTCAAACAAACTGAAAAGTTTTCCTAAAATGAAAATATTATATATAAACTTAACTTTCTCATATATAGTAAAAGTATTAAAAGAAGTATTAAAAATCATCAAAAAACTCAACGAGCTTTTAATGAATCTCCACGTTGCAAATCTCTGAGTCCAAAAAACATATTTTTGGAATTTTGTCAGTTTGCGCTGTGAACACGACAACTGTTCAAGCGCTGTGAACACGACAACTCTGAAAGCTAGGCAGATAAAATTTAACATATCTGTCTAAGGTCTGCTTTAGAATTTACTTTAAAGAAAATAACTCTAAGCAACAAATTTTAACACATCAATAATGATATATTAAATATTTCTTCTAAAAATAATGCTTCAAAAATTTATATGTCAGGACAAATAAAAAAACGATGGGCAAAAACTCATTAGGCGCTGGAGTTTTCATTATTTAAGGAATCGCCAAGATGGAATTGAAAAGTTATGGCTTTAAAGAAATATTATTTACCTAGCAGCTTGAAATGCGTTATATACAGGGGGATCAAGAAATAATAGGAGGTGTTCGGAGCCTTGTAGCGTATTATGTACTAGACGAAATATAACAAAATTTGGATACCATACACATTAAAGTATGCCGTTTCGATTTATCAAAAAACAAATTGGTACCAAAAAGCGCCGATAGGGGAAATCCTGGCGCTGCAAGCACATAATGTGTGGGAAAAGAATACATAACTGCAGTGGAAATAGTAAATAGTAACCCACCAAATACCAATGAAAAATGTTTATTATAGCAACTTCCAATACAACTGGCTCAAAGTGACCACCAACCTGATGTTCCAATAATGCATACGGTATACGAGGTTTTCGACGGTGACTCGCATCATATCGCCATTTATTCGTCTGGCATGTAACGTTATTTGATCTTTTAAAAAGTAGGAATGTCAGGAACATATCCTTGATGCACAATGCTTTCAAGTGAACCGGAACGTCCCACAACCAGAAATTGCCAAGATCCAAATCAGTGTCATTAGTTGATGAGTGTTATCTTATACAGATAAAATTTCAGGATCTTATGCAATATCTTCTGCACCGTCAAGAACGTTGTATCTGTTTGCCGTGATATTGAGCGTGCACTGCTGGTACCCTGCTAATTAGCTATCGAATGATCCATAATGCCAGTTGCAACTTCTTCAACTTGTTCCTGCTTGATACCTTTACGTCCTCAGCCTTAAATTCTCGCGCACCGAGAATTCCTGTTGTTTCAAATCTTTCAACTATTCTTCGTAAGTTAGCTATTGTCATCGGCCTTCTCAGTAACTGTTTTAACTGCTGGTATTCACGAAGAGCAGCACTGGCATTCTCATCTCGCTGATAAAACAGCTTGACTAATAAGGCACGTCCATGTAGTGACAACGCAGAATGACTTAAATTCCCGCAACCCTTCCTTTTATATTCTATGTCATGTCACAAAATACTCGTATAAGCAAATTATATAATAAAGTTTTTGATCGCAGCGACAAAATTTCCCCTATTGGCGTTTTTTGGTACCAATTCTTTTCTTTTCTTTTTCTTTTTTTTTTTTTTTTTTTTGATAAATCAAAACCGCATACTTTAATGTTTACGGTGGCCAAATTTTGTTATATTTCGTCCATACATAACACGCTACTTTTTGTATACGAAGACAAAACGCTGTAATCGTCTACAAATTCGAACTCACGATTTTGACAAATCTTTACGTTTAAGTCTTCTCGGAAACCGAAAACACATTTTTTTAATTATGTCTGTCTATCTGTGAACACCTCCTGTTATTTTTTTATCACTCTGTATACGAAGAAATTTCTCTGCAGGATTAACTATGATAATTTCGGTCAGATTTATTCTAGTTTAAGAATCAAATCAAATTGATAATTTTTATTTTTATTTTGAGAAAATCAAGAAGCCATGCGAAAATTTATTTACCACCGAACGTGAAAAATGAGAAATAAGAAATCTTCTGATCGATTGATTGCAAAATGCGATTTCATAACCTAGCTTACATAATCGCTATATTTGTCAAGAGTTGATTCCTTTTTATTTTCTCGTATACAAAGAACACAAAGAGAAAGTATTGGAACCACCAAGAAATTCGAACTCGAGAGTTTGACGACTCTCCACTTTTGACCACTCTCAACGACCGAAAAACAGAATTTTTGGAATTATGAGTGACTCTCGCTCTGTTTGTCTGTAAACATAATAACTCAAAAACGCTCTGATATAGAATGAGATGAAATTTAATATGTGGCCTGTACACCAAATCTGTAGATTTCTATCGAATTTTAAACGAAATCCATTCAAAACCCGGCTACCCGGCTGTCCCTTTACAAGTGAAAACGATAACTGCAAAATGTAAAGAGCCAGATTAATAAAAAGTTGCTGCATATATTTAACACCTATAATATAGATTCCTATCAAGACTAGAGCCTAAACCAACAAGGAATCGACCGCGATAATTCAAAAACATAAAACTCCAGGAAAACTATATTTGGTTCACAGTTTTAACATCTAAAGTATACATTCGTAGGAATTTTTGAATTAAATCTGTCAAAGGTATATCGTTTGTTCGGTCTGTTCTTTTAAATGCACGCAAACTCAATAAATCGAAAACACATCACCTTAAATAAATGAAATTTGATATGTGATCTTGTGACTGACTGCAACTGTAATTCTATGTCAAATTTCAGTTTCGATTGGACAAACGACGTCATTGAGTTGCATTTTCCATTTTCGGGTACATGTAAATTAATTGTATGGGAGTGTTCATCGCCAAAGATTGCACGATATAGAGCAAAAATACTAAATTCACAACAAAAATCTATATTCCTTAACAATTATTCACCAAACCCATGCAAAGCATTCACGATCTGATCTAAGGGGCACAATTTAATGAGAGAAAATGGGGGTTGGTAACAACTTTTATATAAAGTATGTCAGAAAGTTTATCCGAAGGCCCCTCCCGATGATTTAAAAAGTAATTCAAAAGATTTGTCAGTAGTATTTCATTTAAATCTGAAAAATTTGCGTCTAGATTTTAGACTGTAATTGTTATCGTAGAAGTAATCGATTCGTCTGTTTTGTATGAGAAAATTCAACAAGCTCATCAGTTGTCATTACAAAACAAGCATTCTGCTTAGTGGTGCTGTTTTGAATTCTAATATAGCATTCATTAGTATTATAAAATGTTAATTTCCTTTTCTGGGATACGAGAGAAAGTTTCAAAAAAAATTGAAATTGAGATGTTGATAGATGTTCGCATTTTCTTCCTCTCCTTCTAACAACCTAAAACAAGCGCCTTTTTGAATTATATTTATCTGTGAAAGCGATAGCTTAAAAAAGCTTCAAGTTAGATACAACCCTTTATATGATTCAGCACTGAAGTTTTAATAGCTATCAAATATTGGACGAAATTCGTCAATGGAAAATTTGCCTACTTGAGCACATGTAAATTCTAAAACGCAATAAAAAAAGCAATACGCTTCTTGAAATTTGACATTTTGTTTTATTACCAAAATTGTACATCTAAATCAAATTTCGAGCCAAATCAATCAAAAAAGTTAACTGTCGATCTATCTATTCGTGCCTATGTGACCTCAATAACTCATAAATACTATCAGATGGATAAGTTATAGCACAAAAAAATTAATTAAAATTAAAATTGCAACTCTGTGTCTAATTTTTCAACTCTGTGTCGGTTCGTGCACATGGAAACCCGAGAATTCGGAAAATGTAACAAGCATCAGAAATAAAATTTGGCATGTGTCCTGGAGACCAAAACTTTGAGCATATCAAATTTTTGAACTTAATCGACTAACAAGATGCTTGATTCTCTTCATTAAGTTACGAAGCTTAACGCAAAACTCGCAGTACTCAGTAAGTATATGATGGATTCGAAAGGAAAACACTTTCCACTGATTTAACTTATAACACATGCTTCTGCTTTCACCACCGGTTTCAATATTTACAGCCCATTAACACTTTTATGCTTTATTTCTGATCATAAAAAAAACTGAGAGGACTCTATTGGCTCAAAATACTCTACGAAATCTCCCAGATATTCAATATCTTGAATCCTGCATAATGATAAGAAGATACCGTAACTATATTGTCGATCATTTTGTGCTAATAGGGTAAAAGAAACTTCGCTCATTATCTTCCATAGAATCTTCACCTTTGATCACCTATTTTGGACCATTCTGTATATAGAACAGGTATCTTAATATAAACTCTTTCCAACCGCTTTTGATTTTGAAAGATGAACTCACCGAGGAACAGACATAACAAATACATCAACGGAACTTCTCTGAAGTATCGGACGTTTATCATCAGCAAGATGACGAACTTCTGTTTCATCTTCCTCTCCAGATACAATGAAAAACACCTAAAATATGGATAACAGGAATAACTGTCACTGGCATACATTGGCTACTGCCTATAGTAAAATTGTCATAATACGTTGAACGGAATTTACATTTGACTTGGTTCCAGCATTTCTCTGGTGACCACTGAAAACTAAAATTTCATAGATATATTTATCACCAGGCTCATTATCAGGAAGAGGAGTTGCTCCCAGCTGCAAGAATATAAGTAGAAAATTAGTTCATGGCAAGCAAAATACAGAGTGTTTGGAATGAAAGCATTTATATACTAAAATAGTACAGAGAAAAAAAATCAGTAATCTTCAAATTTTAGTAATCTCTATTAATTACAGTATAAAAAAAACAATATTTTTTAAAAAATTGTAAAAGATTCCGAAAAAAAAAAGAAACATAGGTAAACATAATATATTTTTATCTTACAATTCTTTATTTTACATGCATTAGTTAAACTGATTTTTAAGTGTTTATGACTATTACTAACAATAGCTTAAATTATCTGAAGCCCAATTATTCGAATCTCCAATTATTCAAATAAATTCTGCAAAGAAAAAAAAACATGTTAAATTTGAAAAAAAAAATAATGGTGGAAGCTCGGCAAATCGGTTTTGGTGCATTTTTTCCAACAAAAGGAAGTTATTATCGCAACACAAATAGAGTACTTGCATATTGTATTGTGCTTATATAATTTAAATATATATGCATAAATGGGTGGTAGAACAATACGTTGGGTACATTTCACAACTGCAAGACAGTCGCCCCACCTGATATAAAAGTCTGCTACCTATTGACTGTGAAGAGAAAGATGCCAACCTATCAACAGTGGGAAAAGCATGCTCCCATCGTTCGCTCTGAAAGAAGCTGTAGTTAGACTGATAAAATTCCCAAAAGGAATGTTATTGAAAATTCGATGATGGAAATACAACCATTATGGATGAGTATAAAGGATATTACAAGCCATAGTAACAGCATTCATATAGGGCAGTAAAATGGCATCAAAAAGCTCAAGCTGGTATATCAAAATAGGTGGTAACTGAAAACCTAGTGCCCCAAAAATAAAGCAATTGTATGTCATAGTAACATCCAATAGAAATCTCCAGGATCGCTCCTAACAGAAACAGCCTTTATAGGAACCTTTGCTTACCACTACGAACGAGTATATTGTCAAAGTTTATGATGGAGGGCTCTGAGAATAAACGTTTGTTTCTTGGCTACACCATAATCATTCTTCCAGACTCAACATCTTGTTGGGACCATACAATTCTTCGTTGTCCTCGGGCTCGTCGCCAAGTCGAAAGTGGCAAGGTTCCTAGTTATTAATCACTGTGAAGCCCTCATTACTGGTTAAGGGAAATATGGTTCCCAATCACGACGTCAGTGTGCCGGTGCTGCATATATCTGAGGCAAAAAGTCCTATCTCCTGTGATCAAAATTCCTAATACCAAGGTTCAGTCAATCAGAACTTTATAAAGGGAACTTCGTGCTGAGAACATTTATAATAGAGTGGTCATTCGGAATCATTGGTGACATCACATAATGGTTACCACTGCCGCCAATTATATAGAAATCCCCGGCATCGCGGCAGCAAATAATCTGGTCTGATAAATCTATATTCATTTTCTTTCAGGCCATCGATCATATTCATGCATACAGATCGTTCTAAAATACATATATAATCCTGTCTACATTTTACCTACTATGAAACTTAGAGACAGTTTCTTGAGAACTCGGGAGGCAAAATTATATGCATTTTCGATATCATATAAATTTCAGAGTATATCGATGAAGCAGATTATACGGCAACGTCGTGATGTTTTGGAGTTCAGCAGCGTGACAAAGTGATTATTAGCATCTCCATATCATAATCTGAAATACACTCATTTCCATAAATTAAGGAAAATTCTGAGTTACGGGGAAATTGAACTCTAAAATACATATATCAGCCGTAAAATGACTACACACATCTTCAAAAATCATATGCAAATTGCAGGAAGCCATCAGATGACATCGATAGTACGTCACAATAACGAGAGTGATGTATAAGGAATACAGGTAAAGAAGTAAAATTTTTCGCAAGCGCTTTATAAGTCTTTCAGAGCAATAACCGCATAATTATGACATGAAGGACGCATTTGGATGATTTTTTACGTGGTAGAATTATCGGCCGTCTGGAATGTGGGCGTACCCAGCTGGAAATATCCGAGGAACTTGGAATCGCCCAGAATGTCATCTCCGGGCTTTCACAAGATGATGGTAATGTGAGTAGACGTTACAGCACAGATCGCCCCTGAGTTACAACGCCGAATGAGGACTGGTATTTAGCAGTCACTTCCAAAAAGAAACAGACGGAACACAGCATCAGACCTGTCTCGTCAGCTCTCTTCAGCCATTGATACGACAGTATCAAGGCAGACCGTATACATACGTTTAGGGCAAATTGGTCTATATGCTCGTAGATCTGTCAGATGTGTTCCACTTACTGCAACTCACTGTCACCTGCGGTTAGCCTGGAGTAGAGAGCATGCATTGTGGACACCGCAACAGTGGGCTTGTGCGATGTTTTCCGACGAGTCCAGGTTTAGTTTGCAGTCTGATTTTCGCCTCTAGATATAGGTGCCTCTTGAAGGCACCTATATCTTGGTGCGGTGTTAGATCACCTGTTATCTTGTGCTGGAGGATAAAAGGTGATCAGTATCGCAGCTCCATATGTTTATTCAGACTTTGCTGGAAGGCAGTAATGATGCATTCAAGGATGGATGAAAAAGCGAAAGGCGATGAAATACATCTCTTCTGATCCCCCGCCTAGCATATTATTGAACATTTATAAGGATATTTGAAATTCAAATTTCTCGCTTGATTTCCAACATCGACCTAAGTTTCAGATACCGCTCTACAAGTGGAATAACTTCAAATTCTTTTAACTGATGGATACATAGATAACTTAATGATATCTATGCATCCATTTCGTATTGCACATCATCTGTAATTCGGACAAAAGTGGTAAAACTCACGATTAATAATTTTTTTCTTTATTTCACAACTGTCCGTATTATTTTATCACTCACATGTATGTGACTGCCTTTATACATATTTCCATTTATAGTTCCTTTTTTTATGGAAATCTCGCACTATTTACAGTTTTCATTAATGTATGTTCGTTAAGTTTAATTTCACGAATTAAAATTAGTTTTCTTTCTTTGTTTAATGTTTTTATGATTTAATTTCCAAGTTTCAATCAGAATTTTAGCGTTTCTAATAAGCCTGAATTCCGTTTCTACAGTACGATTTACAATTAGAAAATAAAATTCATTCTACATCATTACAATTAGAAAATTTTTATAAAATATATATTAAAATTCCACATCATTTACAATTAGAAAATAAAATTCATCGTAATAGTTGTCAAGCTATTATAGTATGATGGCGATTGAATCGTCTTTACTGAAATGCCGAATTGATGCTATTTTTAATATACATATTATTAAGATTCGGTGTTCTTGTTACTACTTTTTTCCCTGCTACGCACCAACTTTTGACTCTAGCCACATGGTGCAATAGCACTAGAATACCACAAAGGTCAGTAAATGAAAATTTTATTAGATTATAAGCAAGGATGAATTACAATGTGTTAACCACACAAAAATTCATATAGTATAATCTAAAATATATAATTTTATTTTAATTATTTAATAACTATTTTATAAATTTTAACCCAAAAAAAAGTAAAAAACAAATTATAGATATGATATTTAATGCAACTTAAAGAGTAGACATTTTTGTAATCAGTTGAAATCAATACATCTATTATCATAAATCTATCTAAAAGGACCATTATATCTTTAAATTTAAATTTATTATATTAAAAGAAAAGATCTAATCCTCACAGAATTAACACATTTCTTCTTAATAATAAAAATAATTACAGAAAATACGAAATTAAATCATAAATTAAAATAAAAATTGACAACTCAAATTCCTTTATTAATCAATACATAAAAATGAAATATTTCAAAACAATACCAAATAATTTTCTTTTCTTTTTTTTTTTATAAAAAAAGAAAGACACAAAAATCTGCATGTAAGTAAAAATAATATGCAAATATTTAGAAATCCAATTACAGATGTGTGTTCTTTTTTCTCAAGAAATTAAATGACCAAGAAAAATAAATAGACTGAAGTTCAGCTTAATTTATAATCCATTTATAATTTATTCAATCATTATTAATTACTCATTTATTATAAACTAATTTCTTCATTCATTTAAGTGAAACAAATTTTTAAAAAATATATGAATTTGATGTAAGATTTCAGTATACCTTTTGTACATCTTTCCTGTCTTTCCATCTTGCATAGATAAGAAATAAAACGAACATAGAAAATGTCACAATTATAGTTGCGTAAATTGTAACATTAGTTTCAAAAGCTGCATGAGCAAACACATATTTAAAATCAATGTTATTAGGGGTAATGAAAAATCCACTTCCAAATGATGTTAAATGATTACATTCACAGCAGGTAACACCAGCAACACTTTCTACAACCTACAATAAAAAGAAATGCATATTAATCAAAGGTTACATATGTATTATTTTAATAAGTTTTACCAATTTTTCCTTTCATTTTACTATTTAAACAGAATATGAAAGGAACAATTTTTATAATTTTTTTATTGATGTTTCATATTTTCTTTGAATAAAAAAGGAAAATAATGATGAAAATCAAATAAAGTTCACACAAATGAAATTATTAATATACATCATATATAGCAAAATATTGGATGGCCGTAGGACATTTTAACTGCAGAATAATGGCTATGGAGCAAAAATAAAACTTACAAGCACAACATACTAGAATAACTTCTATAGAAGTTTAAAAGAGCATAAAATAAAATGAATATTTTCCGGCATATCAAAAGATTTGTAAAAATTTTAATCACCTAGCTTGTTACAAGATGTAAATAAATAAGCTTACAAGACAAACAAGACAAATAAATAAGCTTGTTACAAAAAAAAATCGTTTTCAACAAAGGAATATTAAAAATAAATAAATAAACAAATCCGAAATGCATTTAAATGGGCTCTTTTTATTATAAATATATATACAAATATATCTGTAGATGAATTCTTAAATAATTTTGAAAACAAAAACAGAGAACGAATATCTCTAAAAAAACACTAATATGTATAAAAATTTTCATTTCGTTAAACTCGCGCCTTTTTAATCATCTTTTAGATGGTGACCATTTTTTCAGTTATTAAATGATTTTTATCATTTTCTCAATAATGTTGCATTCTGGTAATTAGCAATTTTCGTTCTTATTATATCTTTACTATTTTTCTTAACTGTTATTTATTTTGTAATTTTTATAATGTAATAAAAAAGTTATATCAATTCTTGAACAGATTTAAATTTGAGATATGACTGATATAGCTTTTTCTTTAATATTTACCAAGTGATAAACTAAAGAAATTGCTTCTTTCAAGCCATTGGCAATATGCATCTCTCAAAATTAATTTCTGTTTATTCTACTGTCTTCTTGGCATTTGATCAAATAAGACTTCAAATGTTATTCAGCAAGAGTTCAATTACAGTTAAATATCTGCGGAATTACAATATGAACTGATACTAAACTTGATTAGCTTAAAAAAACAAATTAAGGAGGTTCTCTCTTTAATAAATGGATCATAGAATAAATCACAAGTGTTCTCATCTGTAAAAACTATTATACAGTGTCTCACAAAAGTGATGGAACACTTGTGCTTTACAAAAGGAAATTGTAATAAAATAAATTAAAAAACATGCACAAATTTTTTGTGGATGTTTTTCATACTTAAATTTAATGACAATTATTACATAACATACATTTTGTCAAAATATTAAAATATTAATTGAATAAAAATGCAATTGTTTAGAATGGAGCAAAAAATAGCTCACATAAGTGATGGGACACCATTAGATATGCAACACAAATCGTCTGAAATAAGCAATAAAAATATTTTTGGTGGTTTTATTTTTACTCAAAAGCAATTGGAATAATTTATAAAATCGTCTGCAGTATTTCTCTCCAGTTTGTTTTGCAATTTTTGTGTTTTTTAGCTCTGTGCAGCCATGAATGCTAAATGAAAAGAAACTTCGCCTGAAATTCGAAAATTAGTTATTAATTTGCATATTGAACGTGGAAAATCTATTAGAAAAACTGCTGAAACAGTTAACTTGAGTCATTCAAAAGTTTTCAATATCATTAAATGATATAAAAAGAATCATATTATTCAGGATAAAAGAAGACCTGGTCGACCATCAAAGCTATCCAATGGAATAAAGCGAATTATCGTTCGAAATGTTAAAAAAAAATCCAAGAAAGAGTGCTCCTGAAGTAGCTGCTGATTTACAAGCATTATATGGAATAATTGTTAATTCTGAAACTATTAGAAGGGTAATTCGATCTGCTGGATATCACGGTAGAGTAGCCAGGAAAAAATTCTTCGTAAGTGGAAAGAATAGAAAACTCAGACTAGCTTTCGCAAAATCCAGCATAAAGAAGAATTCTGATTACTGGAGTAATGTTATATTTGCTGATGAGAGTAAATTTAATATATTTGGTTCTGACGGTAGAATCTTGGTGTGGAGAAAACCCAGGAAAGAATTTCGCAAACAGAACTTGGTGCCAACAGTAAAACATGGTGCAGGAGGAGTTATGGTATGCGGGTGTATGTCGTCCGCTGGTGTTGGTAATCTTGTTTTTATCGACAGTATAATGGATCAGTACAAGTATATTGACATTTTAAAGAAAAATTTGAAATCTTCAGTACGAAAATCGAACTTTCATAACGATTTTAAATTCTACCAGGACAATGACCCCAAGCACACTGCTTTGAACGTTAGACTCTGGCAGCTGTATAACTGTCCTGAAATAATAAAAACACCACCATAATCTCCAGACTTAAATCCCATAGAGAATATTTGACAAGAATTGGAATCAAGAATTCGCAAACACAGCATTTCTTCAAAACAACAATTAAAATCGGTGCTTCAAGAAGAATGGAGTAAAATCACTCCAGAAATCACAAAAGAATTAGTCGAATCCATCCCAAAAAGATTAAATAATGTTTTAAAAGTAAAAGGAAATCCAACAAAATATTAAAACCTTTTAAAAAGTAAGATTTTTGGATAAATATTTGATGGAAAAGTAAGTGTCCCATCACTTATATGAGCCATTTTTTGCTCCGTTATAAACAATTGTATTTTTATTAAATTAATATTTTAATATTTTGACAAAATGTATGTTATGTAATAATTGTTACTAACTTCAAATATGAAACTCACCCAAAAGTATTTTGTACATGTTTATTTATTTATTTTATTAATGTTTCCTTTTGTAAAGCACAAGTGTCCCATCACTTTTGTGAGACACTGTATATAAAACACAAACGTATGGGTCATTTGAATCGGTCTTATTATTTATTGCCAAAAGGCAACAGACAAATGAAAACAAATCATCCCACAAACATTTCCGACTGCTTCATTGAATGTTTTTACAGCTGCATTTAATTCAACGCTTCGTGAAACTAGTTAATGGTTCTGCAAAATATTTTTAGATATACTCGGAAAAGAGCTCTCTATGTTATCGAAATTTCTATTTAATCAGAAGAAAGAAAATATAATAGTAATTAAGATTATAAAAACAGAAGTCAAACGGAAGGTATAATCGAGCGCAAAATAGATTTAACTGTCGCCTGGTAAATAATCACGATGATTCGCTTATGGATATTATTACTCGTATCTTCCTAAACTATTAAACCGCAAAAATAATTTTTACATTATATTAAAACTAAAAAAAAAAGCCTTTTTAATGTTATCAATTTCATGTTCGTAAACTTCTCCTTTACTTTAAATAATTTTTTTTAATTTAATTTGATATACAGTCATAACATCATTTTTAAAATTCTGATGAAATCCAAACTCATCCTTCAAAGCAATCAATCGCTTGCTTTTACCGTTGTTAAAATTAAGATAAAAAATTGCTTACCTTGGATATTCACTTGGAAATAAAATTTTCATTGATACCACTTTTATTTCATAGTGTATATACTTTTTAATTTACTCGGTAGTAATCTGCTAGAGACTGATTCAATTAAATTCCTGTTTTTCGGCCTTACTAAATAACAATATGATTTTTTTTTCAAAAAAATCACATATTCAAGATTTAACAGCTCAAAAATTCAATAATCTGGGTGAACAAGCTGGCCGCGAAAGGCGGCTAGGTCTTTTAGATTCATTTAGCTCCAGCATCTTGTACAATGATTGCAAAGTCTGTTATCACTTTATTCAAAAATAAAAAATAAATATTATGCAAAAATAAGACTTACACGGCATCCTTTAGTACTCCATTTTTCCTCTACATCACTAAAGTAATAACATCCAGTTGTAGTAATTTCTATAGCATAATTTGAACTAAACTGGTTAGTCATATTGACAACAGTTAAATTATACAAATCAGGGTTTTCAAAGAACGTATCTAAATCAGTTGTATTTGCTGCATGCCCAATGCCAATTGATAAATTCTTACCAGCCTCATTTATTACATCAGATCCAATGAACAAAATGTACATTCCTAAAAAAAATTCAAAA
This sequence comes from Argiope aurantia, assembly GCA_026543865.1. NCBI lineage: Eukaryota > Metazoa > Arthropoda > Arachnida > Araneae > Araneidae > Argiope > Argiope aurantia. The sequence continues at coordinate 113,562 of JAPMOR010063934.1, forward strand.
AGAAAAATTAATTAATATAAAGAACGAATTAAAAACATGGCAAAATATTCTTAGGATTTAATTTTTAAACAAAAAATTTTAGAATAAATAATATGAATTGTTCTAAAGAGTTCGTAACAGAGTAATTCAAACAAGGAGTATAACAAGATCAGTTTTTAGAAGTGAAATGCTATCGTTCTGTTTAATTTAAGCTGCCTCCTCATCTTACAATATCTTTAAATGTTTTGAGGCTGATGTATTTAAAATTTTGCAGTTTATTTAAGAGCAAAAAATTATTATTCACACATAAAAAAAAAACTTGATTTAAGTATTTAACGAATGAACCACAAACTTAATTCATTGAATTCGAAATTTCAAAGTGTTGATTACTTAATTAATTTCTTTAGATAGATTTTATAATTGATAGACTTTAATTTCTTCAAAAAAAGGTCTTGGCATATTCAAAATTTAGCAAATAAAATTTTTTGTAAAAGTCTATTGATACACATCATCTTTGGGAAGGATATTTATTGGAAAACAAAATAAGAATATGCACATATAGAAAAACAATTTGTAAAGTATGTAATTATTATTAAACTAATTAAACTAGAAGATGTGTTCGTCAAGACAGGCTGTTACCCTGTTAACAATATCTGTGGCAATAAGATCTAAATGCCACAGAATAACTAACAGAAGTTGTAGTAGAAAATCTCATATACATTGGTAGAGTACTTATCAATTTTTTTTTAAATACAGTACTGCAGTAGAATTTAGATGCAAATATATAAAAACATTAGAAATTTTGTTTTCTTGCTGTGGGATCTTCCTCGTCCAAAATATTCACAAATATTCAAATCAAAACTAATCACTAAAATTAGACTGAAACAAATAATGAAGAACTAACAAAAAATATAAGCAATAACCTTCAATTTGGTTCATGACGGAAGAATATAATAAATCAGTGTAAATATAAGATAATAAAAATTACACACCTCAGCTCATTGACTTTTGCTATACATTCATACATAGGTTTATTCGCACACTAACAAATAAATCATTTTATTCAATTTAATTTAAAATTAAAAAAGAACTCATCTCAGTTCCTAAGAATGTTTCCCCAAATCAGAAATTGGAATTTGGACATCCTATGACAACACAGATCAAAAGACATGCTACTTAACAAAATGCTACTTAAGAAAATGATAGGGTAGCTTAAAAATCATTGAACTAAATTTGAAATAACTGCATGCAAAAATGTGAAGTAATTTCACAAACTGTCATAATTTAACACCGCTATACACAATAAATGTTCAGTATTCTCTCATATCTATAGGCAATGAAACATGTTAATCTTATTAAAATATTGGTAAAATACACCATCAAATAAATTACTTCATACAGATATAGCTCCCTATTCAAAATAATCTACTTTCTCCCACATTTTCAAAAGTTCTTAAAATTTTCTCCTTAAAAAATACAGTTATTTGAAAAGCACTGAAAAATGATTAAAGGATGAGTTATTATAAATGTAATTACCAACAGTATTTATGCCCTAAAGTCAAATTTCTTAGATTATTCCCTTAAAACATATATTTAACAGCATTAATCTTTTGGAAAATAAAAAGCATAAGATTATTATATGATTCACAGCATAGCAAAATAATTGCAAATTATTTTTAAATTAAAAAAAGAATGTACTTGTAATTTGCCAATATTAAGTTTTAGTAAGTACAGCAAATTCATGTTTGAAGGAGAGAAACCAAAGGCAATGATAACTCAACTAATCATAAACTATAGCTTCAATGCAATGAATGACATCATCACTGGATGATACGATTCATTGCATTGAAGCATAATCATTTTTATGCTTGCCCCATATAAAATTAAACAACTTTCATGTTAAATACTGAGCTCCTATGAAAATAGAACTGAATCAAAACATTAATACTAATATGATTTTTCAGGAGATGCAATTTAAGTTTTAATTTCAAACTAAACCCTAGTTATGTTTATGAGCTTTATGGACACTATAGTTACTTTGAATAACCAATTAAAGAGCAGAAGCAACGTTTTTGCATATTCGATATAATAGATATAGCAACAATACTTAGAATCCTACAATGTAATAAATTCAATAGGGATTTTTTTTTCTTCTTTTCTCAGATAAGATGAGAGTAAAAAGAAATAGCTGATCTGGCAAGTACAAAAGAGAAATAGTAGATGATTTCAAGAATAAGACTCATGTAAAAGAAACAAAGCTGGATTCTGAATCATCTAAAAGTAATAATCAGACTATGATAATGTATAACAGATGAACATGAAAGTTATTAAATGTAGTGAGTGCAGATCAGGTAGGGAGCTACTATTTTTGGAATTCGAAGACATCATCTGCGAATAAATTGATAACAGAATTTTTTTTTCCCTGCAGAACTGCCATTAAAAAATTTGCCATCACAATAACCTTAGAATTACATACATTGTCAGAAAAATTCAAATCATTACATTGCTGAATGACTCGCTTCCATCAGCAACAGAAAGAAGCTTTGATAATTTTACTGCTGATATTAATTGTATTAATAATAAAGAAAAATGCATATGTATTTATTGGAACTCTAAAGCTCAGAGCATTTAAATCACAACTATTGAATTTGATACAAAGATACTCTTGAAGATGAGTATTTAATGAATTAAAAACTAAGTAAACATTCAGCTTTTATCGTGATAACTTCCAAATGTGGTGTTAATGCACAAAAAGAATTTTTGCATCATCTTAAAATTAAAATTGTCTATTTAAGAATATTAATTTAATTATCAAGCAATTTTTCCTGAATTTTCACAATTTCTTTACATAATCTATAACAATAAAATCGTTTTGATTGTTGCACTGAAATATACCGTTTTCCTACTTTCATCAAATATTAACTGCATAATGTTCTTTCATTGTTAAAAGATTGTTTGATATCTATTTAGTTTATATGAGGCATAAGAAATTAGTTACTATACCATGGAAGCCGATGTAAAGACAAATGAATTGGACAGTTATTTTTATTAGCATTATGATGGAACAGGATTTTACTTCATTAGCAAGATTCATTTATACAATAAACAAAACAGATATGAAATGAAAATACTATAACTTTACTGTCTATCACAATCTGATGCTTAAAAATACTTTAATTAAAGAAATTATGAATAGAAATAGTGCATAAAAATGCATTCAAATTACACACAATTAATATTCTAGTTAAACTAGCTAGTTGCTAAAGGTAAATTGTGAGGAAATAAAATATTTCCTTGGAAATAAGATATAATGTCAATTTTGAAACAAAAATATTTTTTTAAAAAAAAAGGTGGGTTTTTTTCCCCCCTCAGAAATACTCAACATTTTTACATAAAATCTTCATTGTAAATGATAAAACTAATTTGTATTCGAATATATCCTCTAATTTCAAATGCACATTATCAACTGATTACAATTTAACACTGTGGATATTGCACATTTTTTTTTCAAATTTAACTGTCTAAAAAAATAATTAAAAAACTATTTTTTTAAAAAAATCAAACATTTTATAAAATTGAAAGTAGCTGCTAAAATATTCACCATTTTCAGAATCCAAATCTTGAATTCGCATAATGTCTTCATAATCAAACAAGGATGGCAGATCACCATATTTATACATAATTATAAATGGAGCACTAGGATCATCAAGTTTTATATTTACAGTAGCAGTAAGTCCTGAAGATTCTATAAGTAATGTATGGTACACCAAAATATCATCAGGTCTTGAAAAAGAAGGAACAATATACTCCATTTTATCTTCATTATTGTGAACAGAAGAAACAGGAATACAAATTTTAAAAGTTTCTGAAGAATTGGAAACAGAAATAGTGGAATTTCCTTCTCTGGATGTTATATCAACTTGAATAACATTTGAATGTTCGCTTAATTTATCAGATTCTGTTCCATAAGATTCTAAAGGCTGTGTCCAACGAACTGCCTGGAATAAAGAAAAATTAAATATTAAAAAATGAAAAAATAAATAAGAATCTTTTGGCCAATATTTTAGTCTATATTATCCTAAATATAAAAAAGTTTAATATCGATGCTGGCTAAACTATTCGTAATAAAAAAAATACAATTGGCAATTTTTTTCAAAATTTATTTATTTATTATTTGTAACATTTGCTGACATCACTTTATTAAAATTTCTAAATATCATGAACTTGAGAAATATTAATAATCTCATTCTCTAAGTTCTGTTTGGCTGTGAAAGCACGCTATTATTGCACAAATAATAAGAGCTGTATCTTTTTATTGTTCATATTGTTCCAAAAATCAATTAATATACCATGTTGAAATGAAAGTAAAGAAAAACACAATATTGGTGCTACAGAGTTAAGTAGCCTATTCTTTTATTATACTTATCAAAAATTAGTGGTCTTCCTTCCTTTCTTCCTTTTCTTTAGATATACTTTTCCTTTAATTTCATTTCTTAATTATTCTAATTTAATAGAATGCATTTTCTTTTTTATTAAGCTTTGTTTATTTTCATTTTGTTTGCTATGTGATGAAGACAAAATGAGATATTTAGGTTTAAAACAGATAATGTTAACTGTTTATTCTCACACCCTCATTAGTAAAACATACCCAACAACATTGCTATGATACATTTATGATAGGGAGCTGCATTCAGAATATCGAACATTGTGAAGATACCATACAATATCCTGTGCTAATAGATAAACTTTCTAGGATGACTTGACTGGTCATCAAAAGTGTTTTTTAATGCTTCCTAACAATCAAGAAATATATAATTGTTAAAATTATGATTAATGCACAAATTTATATTATTGATGGACAAAAAATCTAGTGACAAAAAAGAACAATATGAATAACTAGAAATAGTAAATTATGTAGATAATCGGTAAAAAGAATCTTTGTAACAACAAATTTATGATGTATAAAGGCACATCAATTTTTGTTACATAAGAAAGTAACAAGAAGTTAGAATCAAATCATTAATAGAAATTATTATAATTATCTTTACTATGAATTATCTCTACTACTAAAGGAAAATGTGTGCTCCGTGGGGTCCTGTAAGGAATGTTGGCACAGATTGGTACAGTTGGTTGCTGCAAAGTTGGCACAGATGAGAGGTGAAAATGTGCAACTCAGAACGAATTTTTAAAATTTCTATTAATGATATGAATTTAATTGTCATAAATCTTCTTAAAAATATTTTTATGCAGCATTTTCAAGAAACACTCATTGTTGCAATTAAATTTAAATAATTCTCATAGTTTCTACAAATCCTGTGTTTTACTTTCTCCTTTGTTAAAAGCTAAGAAACGAAGGTCAAATTTTTTTGTTTTATCTTTTCAAATTATTTGACAATTTGATAATAACATTTTCATTTGTTGCATTACATTAGTCATCTTTAGAAACTAGCTGATTTGCCAGGAATGTTGTTTAAGTTTTTTTATAATTAAATTGCTTGGATATAACTTCATATCTATGATTTCATCAAATTTTTAGACATTAAGACCTGTTTTAATTATTTTATATTTATTATGTTCATTGAGTAAATGAACCTTTCAAGTGACAAATAATTCCATGATATCAAAGTGATATTAAAAACGTAAATGCCGGACCACCTACCTTCTAACTTTAGGGTTACTATAACTTTACTTTTTAAAAATATATTTATCTAGTAAAAGACACAAATATTAAATAGAATCCCTTTTCTTTAGCTTTCAACAATGAAAGCAAACCACACGATTAATTATTTGATGAAACACTGAAATATATTTTTGGAAATTAATCAAAAAGTCTTTTTTAAAAAAGAAAATGTCAATAATTAGGAAACATTTACATGATTTTTAAACTGATGTCTTTAAAATGAATTTTTCTTTTAAATTTTGAAACAGTATTAAATTTACTTTTGTACAATAATATTTTCAAAAGTTATTGCAGAAAAATACCAGTATTCAGTTTAATTTGTTTAATTTTCAATTAATTGAAATTGTGTGCGTGTGTGTGTGTGTGTGTGTGAGTCAAATTTGGTTGTTATAGAACAAACAGATGGCATGTAAAGTGCCAAAACATACAGAGTCATCTTTATTATTATTAGAGTGTTTATGTGTTCTTTGTGTAATCTATAAGCATAGCCTTTGTGATACATTAGTACATACAATATGATGAAAAATTATACTTGCTATTTATACTTTGCCCTTTTTAATTAATTTTTAAGCAACTAGCATGCTATTGTACTTGCTTATAAATTACAAATAAAATGTGGCATACTATTTTGAAGCATCTTCTGTACCTCTCATATAAGGAAAAAAAATGTATAGTTAAAAAAATTGTGCAAAATAACATAGAGTTAGATTATGAGACAATTATGATGGCAAATCATGTGGAAACTAGATGCTCTAAACACCAGTCTAAGAGGCATCACGAAGATAAATATTGATTGTTTATGCTACATTTTAAAGCCAAGTATATTTATAAGGCTACGAACTAATATTATCCCTCACAAAACTTATATTTGCTAAAACCTTATCTTTGCTAGAACTTCGCATGTGACTGTCACAGTCACATAAGTTGAATTCATTAGGTAGATTCATATAGACAATAAACAAAACAAGTATAAAGCTATGAAAAAATGATGGTTTAAATCTTGATGTGAAATTAAAGTTAAATCACATTTTCTGACAAAATCACAATTATAAAAGTATGACTGAAAAATTTAATTCAACATAACTAGAAACATGAAATAGGATAAGAACAAAAAAAAGCGAATTTCATGAAATAAAGAATTGTGTCAAACATAAAATAAAATAAGTATAACTAATTGAATAATAACTAAAAGAAAATTATTCGATATCAGGAATAATAAAATTAAAATCAGAGAAATGCTATTATCCCTATTTCTGCAGAAATGCTTTATGCATGAAATTAATATTCTCAAAAATTCAAGTGGTTCCCAAAGGCAGTAGCAAATAGTGATTAACTGGAATATGAGGAAAAATTACAAAAGAAAAAATAATCATATTTGTTTGTTATTTATTACACCACAAACTTTGAAAAGCAGATAGACAAACAGCTGATAATTTGACCAATATATTAAAAGCAGTAAAAATTACTTTCTTAGAAAAATTAACAAAAATTATTTTCTTCTCTTGACAGTCATATCTCCTAGAAATAAATTAACCTAAAATTGACTTTTAATGTTTACATATGAATAAATTAATTTATACTGATTTGCTGCTTAAATTGTATTTCTATCTTAATGCCTATGCATTTAATGGACTGCATTTCTGTCGATTGATAACAGTTAGAAAAAAGTGAAACCTCAGTTAGGTTATTAACCAAAAGTACTTAAATGCTAAATACTTATTATAAAAGTACTAAAATAAAATTATAATGAAATCACAATTTACAAAAGTGGCATTAATTTAATGATAGTAAAATTAAAAAATAATTTACTTGAATTCCTACAGCCAGGTTATTCCCTTCACATAGATAATTTAAAACAGAACATAAATCCGGCAGAGTTATTGAAGAATTTCCTTGTTGGATTATTTCATTTGATAAATTTGAAGCATAATTTCTATAAATAAGAATGAAATGAGATCTTATTAAAACTTTGTAATGATTAACAATAACAAATAAAACAATTAACTGTAATTACTGAACAAATATATGAGATGAGAAAAACATGACTTGATTAATAATATTAAAACTTTTGGCATATTAAGATTATTTTGAAATACAATATTACCCAATTTTACATTTTTCAAAAAATCAAAACAATAGTCATATAAACCATGGAAAAACTGCTAATTAGGAACCATTTATATTAATTATCACTTAATATGAAGAGAGTAACAAGAAAATATTCTAGAAAAAAACGATGAAAGTGGGAATATAAAACAAAGAGGATGTTTTTAGGAAATATAAAATTACAACCAAATTGAAGCACAGGAAACAGCTCATCAATATAATGCCAAAAATTGCAATTTACAGAAATGGTTTAAGATGGAAAATAAAAGTAAAGGCCCATAATTTCAAACACTCTAAAACTGTCTGACATTAAAATGGTAGCATCGTTTAACATTAAGTTAGAATATTGAAATTGCAAATAAAAAAATGCTTTAAAATGTATTGAAAGTATTAAAAAAGATAATAAATCAAAATAGATTGAGTATTTTGTTAAAAAGAGTTTCATAAAATATCTGGTTAATTTGAATATCTTGCAATAAAAACTATTTACTTATGCATTATTCTTAATGTATATGTATAGTTCTATAACCAATTCACAAATACAGAAATGAGATTTATATGCGTTTGCAGATAGATAACCATAAATGCAATATACCTAATCATAAGTGCTATCTTACTTTACTTTTTGTTATTTGTGCAAAAAGAAATTATCACATTATAATGTTTATCACAGATAATGAATCGATTATTTGCATTTAATAATTTTAAAACTATTCCAATTCATATGTTTTACTCATTTAATATAATAGAAAATTATCTTTTAACTTTATAAAAATTTATAGTAATAAAAAAACTGTTATGTTCTTCTTTATTTAATGTTTTATTTCATTAATAAATTGGTCAAGTATAAAGTCAGCTGCATCAAATGTTTTACAAAATAACATAAATGCATTAACTTTCATTATCACAATCAATCTTTGTTTACAGCACAAATTTAAAAAAAAAATTATCATAAATACTTGAAGAATGTCATCTGAAATCCACTTCTTGATTCTGTATAAAACGGTTCAGGCCCCACCATTATTTCTTCCATGCAGCTTTGTTGTATAGTAGAAATCATGTCTTTGATTTTAACAACCATTTCTTTAGCCTAAAAAGTAAACATTTTATTTCAAAGAAAGCTAGAATTACATAATTTATGAAAATAATTCATAATATCTAAAAGAATGTTTTTCATGAAATTAACCCCATACCTGGGTTATCCCAACATGGTTCGTGCATAAAAATTATCATAATTTTAAACTTAATTTAAAATAAAGTCATTCACAGACGTTATCTTAGAAACAAAAATGGGCAGTAATCTATGAAAGTCTCAACTGCTTTGTGGATACATAGTTGAATCAATGTGATAATATATTACCAGAAAAGAAATTCTTGTCCAATTAGACAATAGAGAAAATAAAATATCCTTAATAAGGGGATGACTGAAGAAAATATACCCTCCAGAATTCAGCTATGAATATAATCAACATACATGATCAAATTTGTCTATTTAAAGAATCATGAACAAAACATACCTCACTTGACTGGCCATCTTTAGCAGCTTCTACAGCTCTTTCTCGCAAGTTCATTTGAACTTCAGTTCGATTACCTTCAACTGTAAAGAAAATATTAAATTATGTTTTTGTAAACAATGGATTTGCAAAAAATATTTTTAGTTCTAAAAAAAAAGATTTTAAAAATACTAAAAGAGTATACTTTTTCATATCTATTACATTTTAAGATCATATAAAGAAGTGTAGCATATGAGGTTGGTATGATGGGGAAACTAGGTTAGATATATGAATAGGGAAAATAATTCTTGATTTATGACAGAAATATAGACTTGGAAGCTCCACCTCTAGAAGCAAACTTCATTAGGACAGTATTAAGAATGTCTTTCCACTTGTTCTATAATTGTAGCTGTATTTATTAACCAGTGTTAAGATCTGATGAAATTACTTTTAAGCATTATATATATTAAAATTTATTTTGTTACAAAATGTAGATTTAATTTATTTGAAACCTTCAAATCTGATACTTTAGAGGTACATGGGTACTGATCATTCAAATTTCACATACATTCTACTTTTCCTCTCATTATTTTGGTAAATAGTTACTCATTATGAAGCTAAAGCATAGATCATAATTTGTAATTATTAAACTGATCATAATACAAAAATGGCACATTTAAATAAACTGTGAATATAAAATAAGATTTAACAATTGTTGATATTCCATAAAAATAACATAAAAAATTTCATAAGTATAATTCTAAAAAAAAGTAATTACTTAAGTTAAATATAAATTTATAAAAATCATAATAATACAAAAGTATGAAAAAACATTTTTAAAAAATTAATTCTTGCAACTTTAAAATGAAAAGAATTTTTATTTTACTGTATCAAATTTTTTACGTTTATTTGGTTTACAAATTAATCAATAACTATTTATTACCATAAAAAATAAAATAGTTTGGCTCAGTGGCATTATAATCCAACACTTCTTCAGCTCTCTTTATCTCACCGGGAAGGAAATTTCCAGCTATGTTTGATTCTGCAAGTGACTGAAAAAAAAATCTGCATAAATAATTGAATACCTGACCTAATATATTATTTACTAAAAATTATAAGAAAGAAAGTTTATGAGGCATGATGTTGTTTAGTTTTAACAATGTATATAGGATAAAAAAGTTTACTTCATAAATTCATTAAAATTAAAATGAATCAGTTGATACATGCAGGAAAAAATTAAATTAGTTAAATATAATAACAATGAACCTTATATTGTTGACAGAATATTAAAAAGTCTTCATGTATTAAAGAAAGCACTACAAAACAAAAAAAAATGAAATGTCATGATAATAAGGCACAACAAAAATTAAGTAAACGAAAAGATATTCTAAAAAAAACAATGTAATAAGCTTTAGAGTGATCAATTTTTTCAAAATTTCTTAGAATCATTTTGAATTTAATTTTCTATGATGAAGCTTGATCTCTTTTGCTAACCTTGTTTTAAAAACATAGTTCTGAATTAAATTTTTCTTGATGAAGAAGCTGTTGTGCATTACAGAAACAACCACCATTATTTTTTTCACTTCGTAACAAAACATTTTATTTTTCATTGTGCATTTCATATTTTCTTAATATGATTATTATTTATTGCACAATATATCATTGTCATTAATAGAAACTTTAATTTTACATATTTGCTGTTTTATATCATAGGTGCCATATAATTAATAAGGTTTTTGCTACCTTATATCTTATTCTCATCTTTATTGATTTCATTTTTTTTAATCTCAAAACTTATTTTTTTAAAAAAATTAATCATTTACATTTTATATATTTTAATCAAAAATATATTAGAAAGGAGCATTCATCAAACAGCAAAATATAGACACCATATATAACAAGAAAATGCGATGTTAAGTGCAATAACATGCACTTAACATCTTTTTTTTATATATTCACATTGCATTTGCAAATTTAACTCATGAGTGATGAGTAGTAATTTTTAATTCTTTGTATTTACGTTTCCTGTAAAAATATGCATTTTTTTCCTAACTTAATAAAATTATAAAATATTCAACATAAAGCTAAATAAGAATTATTTACAAATGATACTATTTCAACGGCTTTACTTTAAAACTAGATCTATTATATTGATTGATTTCAAAACGACCTCCAGCGCCAAAAAAAGGGTAACTCATGAACTTCAAATTGAGAAAAGCATTTTAAAAGAAAGAAAATGTCAAAAGCAGCCAATCATTGTGTGTGTGTGTATATTATATATATATATATATATATATATATATATATATATATACAAAAGTATAAAAATCAAGTTAAAAGGAATAACAAA
>JAPMOR010063934.1:125269-138498 GCA_026543865.1 Argiope aurantia
ATATATATTACAATAACTAAATAAATACTTACTCCAGCAATGGTATCAGCTAAATTGCCAAATTGACTGAAAACAATTTTCTTATCTTCTGGATGTGGCACATCAGTAATGTTTATAATCTGGAACATATTCTCCATTCCTCTCATTATTTTTAGCTAAAAAAATGAAACTTAGCAATAATTATCTAATCTATACATTAAAATTTTGAATAATTTCTTTTAATTTATTCATATTATTTTTTTATCAAATAAATTTATTATAAAAAAATCATATTGTTTATCATAAAATAAATTTCAAAATCAGTAAATATTTTTCAATTTTGAATAGTTTATTTGAAATTTAAACCAAAGCATTTATTTAATGACTGACTTTTCATGATTTAAAATAATTCTGCATTTATATTTTGAATATTATTATCCTAATTTTCCCCTAAATTGCAAAGTTTTATTGAAATAAAATAGCAAGTAATTCATTATTAAAAGATAAAAGTGATAAGCATTTAAATAGAATAAAGAATTAAAAAAAACATGCCTATAATTTTTAGGAATTCTCATTACAGAGAAAAATGTAATGCTACAAAAAAATAATGAATCTTATTTTTGAAATTCTAGAGCACTCACATAATTAAAGAAGTTGAAGAAGTTGTTAGAAATGAAAAAAAAATCAGTATGAGTAATAATGATAAAAATGAAAAATTCTTAAATTTGCAAATAAGACTAAGAACGGAGAAGAAATTGCAAAATTGTCATATCACAAAAAATGATAGATATAAATTGCTTTATTTTTAAAAAAACTGTAAATATTAAAAAAAACTTTTCAATAGTTATTCTAAATAAGGCATAAAAATGTAAATCTACCATGTTGTGAATGATTTTGTTAAATTTTTTCAATGTTGCCAATTATATTAAATTGTTTCCCATCAATTCAGAATATGTACATAAATCACTTTCAAGAACAATAAAAATAATTTTTATTAACATTTCAATGTTAAACTTATGCTTTATTCAAATAAAACAAAGCATAAGTTTCAGACTTTTTTTCCATGTTCTCTTCAAAACAGAATTGTCATAAAATAATATTTTAATAATTAAAAAATATTCTTGAATAAAAATAAAAAAAAATTATTGATGCTCAGGATTAATACTCTGTATGAAATAATATTTATAATTATAATTGTTGAAGTCCAAAAGAAAAAATGTGACAAAGCCAATGATTCTGGAAATTTTTGTCAAAGATTAATTAGATGATAATGTGTTAAAAACTCAAAAAACTGGAACATCATTTTTAATATGCATTAATAAATAGTAAAATTGACAACAACTAATAATGTTCTAATAGAATTTTAAATTTTTAAAAGGCAATAAAATTTTTATTATCCTAAATTTCTTAATATCATTCTGCTTTAAGTAGCCAGAGCGGGAAAAGATTTTTAAAAAATGCTTTGCTTATTCCATTGCAATTATTTAGCAAGAATTTTTTACTTTTCCACTTAAATCAGTTGGTCCATTGTCTGCAACAGCACTCAAAGCACCACCAAATATTTCAGCATCAGGTAGAGCTTCCATAGGTAATCTTAGTAATCTAGTGATTTCTTTATTTTTCACCTGCAGAAAAAAAAAACAGTAAATTTCTCAGTTGCTTGACTTGAGTTGATATTTGGATATTAATAATACATTTAAAAAGTTTAAAAACAGTAAATATTTTTTTTAAAAAAATCTCACATTTTTCAAAAACTTCTATTGATTCTAATAACATTTTACTACTTTTTTTAATCAAAAATTTGAGTAGAAATCTCTGTTCTGAAGTCTGTAAGCATATTTATTTATCTTACTTAAATCCATCTTTTTAATAAATTATCCCATTTAAAATCCGAAAAGTCTAGTATTTAACATAAATATGAATAAACAGAATCAAAGAATAAACAGACAAAATTATTAACTTTCACTCACATTAACCATTTAATTAATCAATTTTTATTATTTATAATTAGATTATCACTTCTGTGCTAGAAATATGTCACTTTAATTCCACTGCAAGTCTACAGATATGAGCATGAATCCAATGTAATTTTTATAGCCAATTATAGTATCTGTGGGTGATTTAATTATCAAAATTTATAAGTTTAAAAATGTGTAACAGTATGGATAAAAATCAATTAAATATTAAAACTGCATTTGAAACTAAATTAAAATACAACTTACTAATGCATCTCGATCCATTTGTGCTTCCATTATTTCCCTCAGTTCTTCTCGAATTTCATCTCTTGCTTGTGGTGTATAATAACTACTATCTATTCCATCTAACTGTAGATATTCTTGCCAGCGAGCATCAATCGCAGATTCACTAACATCATCTTAGATAAAATAAACAAAAAATAGAAATAAAATAAATGAAATAATTTTAAAAAATGATTCACATAAAAATAAAACCTACCCCAAATCATAAAACTATGCTAAAAAGACAACAGAGATAAGAAATATATGTAATTTTATTCTGTAACATACACATGTATTATACATATATCTACAATTACTTGGTTCAAAAATTACCAAGAAAATTATATTATTTATTAAAAATATTTAATTTCACATCATGGCAAATATTTACATTATTACATTTTGATTTAGTAAAAACTATAGCTACATTCCAGACCATTTATCCTTCATACAAGATAAGACATTATATAAATTGACGAATTTTACTAATATGAAATAATTTAAAAAAATATGCAATTATTACTTTAAAACAAGCTGAATATAATAATTAATTTATTGAATAAGTCAAATTGAATACAATAACATTATTATTAATTTTTATTTATTTAAAAAAATTAATTCATAAGTAGTTCAGTTTTCTATCAAAAGTTTTTTATAACTACAATTAAGTTTTACATCAAAAAAATTAATTTCATTTGCTACAAATAAAATAAGAAAATCAAACTGCACACAGCATATGTGATATTTCTTGAATTAAAAGCAAAGCCTTTGTTTCACAAAAATATTTTTAAAAATTATAAGTTCTAAATTAAAACATAGCTTTACCAAAATCACCACGTCTGTTCCTCAGTCTCCTATATTCCATCAGAATTGAATTTTTGGCAATCACTATTTGTGAAGCAAGAGCCATTTTACCTTCCGCTAAAGCTTTGTCAAAGAAACGCTTTTTGTCGTATTCTTCAAGTTCTTCTTCAGTTGGTAATCCAGTCTGAAATGGAAGACTTTTTTGTTTCAGTTTTAAAATTATCAGAATTGAAACATGTCTATCTTTTGTCTTTTAATAAATTTCAATCTAAGAATTATAAAATAAAATTACTGTGAAATTAGCAGCACTATACATTGTCACTGCTCCTAAATGATCTTGAATTGAGCACCATATTTCAAGGTCACCAAATGGTAGGACAACTAAAACCTTCGTTTTCATGCCATAAGAAAGACGTAACGTTTCTTCTCCATATTTTACTGGAAAAAAAAGGAGCATATTTTTCACAAATCTAAAATTCTTTACTGAGTGTTATAGCAAATTTTTTGAAGAAGATAAAGGTAAGAATAAATTTGTAACATTATCATATAACTATGAGTTTTATTGAATTTTACAGCTCAAATAAAGTATTAAGGAGTCAATAGATCAAAGAAATTCTAATTAATGAGATAACGATATTTCTAGCATAAAATGCAATAACAATGCTTGATAGAACTGGAATTAGCAAGATCAATAAAAGCATCAGTAAATAAATATAATAAATAATATTTAACTAAAGATCCAGTAACAGATCAAAAGTGAAAAAACTGCATAAATAAATTACTTATAACTTATATCATTACAGTTTGAATATAAATTTACACATAAAGTTAACTTAAAGAATCCAGTTTAGTTTCAAGAACAAAGCTGCACTTTCTTTATAATAAGTTTAAATTCACTTTAATTTTTAAAAAATTAATTAATTAGTTAAAAAAACTAATATACATTCATCTTTTTTTTTTAACCTTTTTGTCCCCAGCCATCGAAATTTTAATTTTCATATCAGAAATTTATTGCCATATTTTAGGAGCAATGCTGAAATTTTTCTTCAATGTCAATGATTTATGCAGAGTAGCTGCTTTTATGTAGATTAGCTGCTTAGGCTGCTGGGTCATATACAGATTCATTTAAATATTGTTACTAATATAGTTGCTAAATAAATAACTTTATAAAAAAAGTGCAAATTCTATAAATTTTAAAATATAGGTTAATATTACACTTTGCTAGATATAGTTGGTCAAATTCTGTATAAATAATTTTATGAATAAACATAGATGTTACTCGATCAGAAATCATAATATTTGCAAAATATAATGGTTTGCTCTAAGCAAATATTGTGTACTAACATGGATGCTACTCAATCATGAGTAATAATACATAAACTAAAGCATATACTATTGAAGAATGTACTAAAATAAATAATTAACTTTAAAATGTACTAAATTAATCAGTTTATTAAAAGAACCATATAATGTGCAGTGTTTAGATTCAAAAAATGTTTGAATTTGCAATGTCTAAAGTACATATTTAAAAACAAATTTTACAAGAAACTAATGCATAAATATTAGCCAAGAAAAAATATATAGAAACAAACCATAGACACTATAATCATATATCTCATGACCTTCTTCATCTTCCCAGCCAGAAAATTCAATCATAAATGTATCTAATAAAGCCATGCCTGAAGATGCATTAATACGGCAATTTCCATGTGCTGGTGGATGGTTGATTATTAAAAAGAGGGAAGAAACACCTTGTGGGACATCTGAATCAGGTATTATTCCAGTAACTTCCACGAGATACACATTTATATCAGGATTTTGAGCATACAGGCTTTGATTTAAACCCATTCTATCATAATCCACTAAAATAAAAATAAATAAAACTTAAATGTCTATCAATAAATCTGAAATATGTTGCAGAAAAAATATGTTGCTCACACCTAATAAATAAATGTTTAATTAAGAAAAAATTGAGTACTCTGAATAATGATGACAGCTCATTACTTCATGGGGGTGGGACTAATATATCATAATTTTAAAACTTTTCAACTTGAATTTAAAAAAAAATATCTGAATGAGAAATTTAATATTATTGAGAATAAATTTGTATTAAACAAAAGTTTTCATAAAGAGTAGCATTAGCATTAAACAGTAGTTTTCATTAATAGCATTAAATAGTAGTTTTCTAGAGCAATAATATCCTTAATAGAATTCTATTGTACTTATAACATGTTCTTTCCAGTAATCATTTGAATAATGATGTTAACTCATTGCATTTAAAAAAAATCTTATGTAGCATAATTTTAAAACTTTTCATCATGCTAAAAAACATTAATATGAAATTTAATATAATTGAAAATAACTTTATGTTAAACAGCAGGTTTCATAAACAGTAGTATTAGAATGAAACAGTAGTTTTCATTAGTAGCATTAGCTTTAAACATAGTAGTATAGACAGTAGACTCCTAAGGTGATAATATATTCCATAGAGTTAAAATGAAAACGGAATTATACCTGTAACATGCTCATTCCAGTATTCAATTGAATTTCTTTCCCAAGATTTTAAATTTGAAGCATAGACATTCCATTCATATTGCAATGATCCATTCCCACAATCTTGAATGCATTCTACTTTTAAAGGAATCCAAGAATTTGGATTTATATACAGCCCTTGTACATCAGGAAAACACGCAATTCTTTTCTCACACCTTTAAAACAAAAATTGGGGAAAAATTTGAATTGAAAATAAATATGTATTAATAGACACATAAACATATAAAAACAAGAATGTAAATAGTACAGTTAGAACACAAGTGTAACAAAATGAAATATGTGCACATTTCTCACATCACACGTAAACTTGGAGGTCGTTCTTCAAGAACTTTTATTAAAAGTTGACCTTCAGTCATTTTTTCGTCTTTTTTAATAACAGCAAAAACTTTATATATTGCACTCCAAGTCCAAAACATATTGCTGGTCAATTCGTAATCTGATGATCCAATTTCTATTAGACCTGTGAATTAAAAAAAAATGAATTCATGTAACATCAAAATGAAAAGAAAAATGTTGGTCAAAAAGAGAAAATTATCGCTTCTAATTGCAATTGTGGCCAACAAAAACTGCACGACTTGCACTTTTCATTAATATGGTATAAATTTAATTTGCATCTAATCCAAAGACTGCAAATGTGATTGTTAAATAATAGGAACAAAATATAGCATCATTGTTTTTGGTACTGCATTATTTGTAAAGAATAAAAGAGCTTTGAACCTCTGTTGGCCTTGAGAAATAAATATGCCAAAATCAAGGATGGCAGAATGTCATTAGATACTATATAGCAGTTATTTAGCAATTACTAAGCAAAAGCACTTTACAAATAATTACTTTTAAATGAAGTTATTAAAATAGTAAATTAAATAAACCATAAAGTATAAGTTTCTTCACAAACTATATTTTTTTCCAAACCAAATCTGTCACCAGTTATAACAAAATAAACTTATTTGACAAATAATAATCAAAAAAATTCTCCAATTCATTGTCTCATTTTTATACAATTTATTCATGAATTTATTTTTTATTTATTTATTTATTTTGTCTTTTCAAACTTATAGCATTTTGAATAAAAAGCTATAATAAATGGCAAATTTTTACAATCATACCCTAATCATCATTACTTAAATCATATTATTAAACCTTATATTTTTTATTAATAAAACAAGATATCAGAATCAAGTCAAAATAATGTGCTACATTTAAATGAATAATCAAAATGGATATCAAAATTAACAGTAATATATATACATACATACGAAAAAAATGAAGCATAAAATGAATCGTTGAATGAATTAATTTAATCATTTTTAACACAACATATTAACAATTTTTAATAATATGATTTATAAACATACTAACACATGTGGTTTCATAATAATAAAATAGCTATTTTTCTGAAATCACAATTTATATTTATATGTACATCAATTATTACTTAGTAAAAATACATGCTGAACAAGCAAGGCATATTTTTGTAAGACATAATTTTGGAAATTATAAATATTTGATTTATGGTTTTAACACAGATTTTTCTTATTTGTATAACTTAAACACTTTGAAAAATCAGTTAAATACCTGGTCCTTTTCCAAAGCAGCCACCTTCATCATCCTCTTCATTGATTTTTGATCTATCTGTAATTGGACTAGATGGATTGCCATGATCATATTCATATTTTTTTATTTCAGTGAGGCTTTCATTTGTATCTGATCTGATACAAAACCAGGTAACTTCATAGTTCTGAAAAGATTTGGAAAATATTATTTAATTTACCATACATAAAATAATGAAAATTTCTCGTAAGATTGTGCATAAGTTTAATATTTGAAATTATATGACCCAAATAATTTTAGTCTATTTGTAATTTTTGAAAGTTAAGCAGTAATTAGTATCACTGCACATGTACTTGCACTATTACATTCGATGAGTTCTAGAACTTATTTTATTTATGCTTCATTTGAAACAATCACCCAATGAAATGAAGAATGATAGCATTAAATGCCTTATGAATCATGGCATTTTTGCTACCATTCATACATAAAAATGAGCAAATTGCAACTGTCACATCCCTTGTTTTTTTTTCGTCATTTTTTTTTCTCCACAGAGAGAGAGAGAATTATTGTACTTTAAGCAAATTTTTCATTTGAGAAAAAACTGCATGAAACTCAGTTAGGGAAATAAGCTGATTATGGAAGTATCAAATATGTTATTTTGATAATTTGACACCAGGATGGCCTTTAAAATTGGCTCTTATCATAATGGAGAATTTACAACTTGCCTTCATAAAGATGGAAAAATTTGAATGCCTATAATCACAAGATATGCTCATGCATTCTATTTATATGAGCCGGATGAAATCTGTTCTGATTGGTCAATCAAACAATATTCCTTGATGCAGGAAATGACATTAATCATTCATATTCAGGAAATATTTTAAAATTCTGATAATTTTAGAGCTTTGTTCCACGTCCATAGAATAAAAGCTAAATAATTTTTAATGAATTAAAAAGGATGTTAGTCATCTACTTTTTATTAACAACCTTATAGTCATAAACAAAACAGCTGACAAAAAACAATTAATTCAACATTGCATTTTGTTTTTCTAATTAAAATTAAATAAAACTTTGGAATAAAGTGTAAAAACATAAGTTTTTAATTTCAAAACATCACATGCCTAAATTTTTAAATAAAATTGATTCATTCAAAAACTGCCAACATTCAATTAAAATTTATTTCATCATTAAGAAATTTTTCTACTTCAAGACAAAAATGTACTTAAAAAATTATTTTATCAATCAATTGTGAAAATATTAAAAACTAATTTAAAACAGAAAAAAATAAGAGCAATGTGTATGTGACCTTGCAGTTAATGGAAATATTTTAAAATTGTTTAATTCTCAAAATTTAGATTTTTTTTAAAATTTAACATGTAAAATTAAATCTAGGATTGAGAAATTAAAATCATGTAATCAAATTGAACTTTGAATTTGAAAAGCAAATACTTTTGGTTAAGATATAAAAAAACACCTGTTCATCAGGGAAATCTGGATCTTCTGTGTAAATGGTAGGCTCTAGGAATATGGTCTGACCAAATCCTCGAGTTATGTATGAAGCTCCCCCATTTATTAACATTGGTATTAAAGGTGTTGGAATAATCCTTAAATAAGAAAACACTGTTCTTCTTCCTAAAATTGTACGATTTTCAAGCAAAATACTTAGGTCCTCTTCATCATCTTCAGTGTTTTGATTTGCTCTGTAATAGTAATTATCATATTCTTCTGTCTGTTCATCAACTTCTTCTTCTTCCTCCTTCTCATCTTCAGCTAATAAGCAAAATAAGATATGTAAATATATTTCAAATGCTCAGATTGAAACTTTAAATATATTTATATACCTACATAATTACTATAAAAATCTTACAGCTGAATTTTTTTGAAATACTATAAAGTAAATATTTTATAGCATTTAATTAATATTTCAGCAAGAATTTGGGAATTTTTTAATTACAGTTATTGCAGTTTATATAAGAAAATCATAATTCTAACATCATCCATTTATCTTTCTCACATAAATAGAAAATGAATGTAAAGTTTGATTAAAAGACTATGCTTATGTTTTAAAATAATTGAAGCTTTGCATATTTTTAAGTGGCTTTTTTTTCAGTAACATAAAATTAATGTCAGTATACAAAATAAAAAGTAAACACTAAAAGAATTTAAAAAATAGTTACAGTAAAACTTTGATAATCTGAGCTTATAGGAACAGTAATCACATCAGATTATACGAAACCTGGTTAATAGACATTAAATTTGGAATCATGATTTTTTTTTCTTTCTTTTCATAACATTTTCTGAATTTGATTATTTTGAATTATAAAGATAAATCTCAAAGTATTACCTCCGATTAACACCTTAACACACTCAATAATAAATCACTAATAAAAGAATCTGTGAATATTACTTCTTTTTTTTATGTTTCCTTTTTTTTTCCAATGATTCTTTAAATCCGAGAAAGTTACTGATTTTTTTTTAATGTCTCCTTTTCTTTCTTTTTTTCTTTTTCTTTTTTCAATCATTTTCTGGATTTTCGAGTGCTACCGATTCTTTTTATGTTTCTTTTTCGTTTTCTAATGATTTTTAAAGGCATATTTTCAAAACAATATTTTTAACCCCAACAATGCGAAAATTTCCGTCGTATGAAAGTGCCATTTGTTTCATGAAAATGCATGGAATTCGCCTACATCATTATTGAAGTATATAGAAAAGGCAAAGAGTCTTTATTTATTATTTATATATTTACTTCGTTAAATACCTTCAAAAGTTATAAAAGATCAACTATTGACAACAATATTTTATGAAGTTTCGCTTCGTGAAAATCGGCTCCAATGAAAACTTTCTAAGCAATTTTTGAAAAATTTATTGACTTTATTAAGTTTTCCAATCGAAACTTTCTCGCATATCCTTTAATAAAGATGTTATACCCTCTTCACTGCATAAAATTCTAGACCTTGGTTAAGACCGTCAACTTCATGATTGCTCGGATTTTTATTTTGACAATCTCACACAAAAGTGCTTTGTGCTTTGTAGTACACTAAAGAAAACTCACATGATGCATTTGGATGCCAAAAATTACAATTTTTATCTCACACCAAATTTTATTTATTTAAATCATCGCACTTTTGAGTTATTGTGCTTAGCATGCATTCTAAAGTACAGAGGAGGGGATGATCAACCACTTGACAGATTTGGTTTAAAATTTAATACATATCTATACTTTAGATGCAAAATCTACATACCAAATTTTATCCATCTAGTTCCTTACATTTTGTACTGATCGTGTTCACTTGTAACCAGAAAGTCAGAGAGATAAACATTACACAATTGGACTTCACTGCGAATTGGATAGAAATCTGCAAATGTAATGTAAATAACCATACATCGAATTTTGTTCCTCTAATTCAAAGTATTTTTGAGTTATTGCATTCACATGGACTAATTCCACAAATGTGTTTTTCGGACTCAATGAGATCTGAAATATAGAAACTATGCACAATCTCGAGTTTGAAATTTCTTGATTATAATATTTATTTATCGTATATAAGAAAAAAAAATGAAAAATGCAGTCTAAAACAGATTTTCTAGCACTAGCCAGATCAATAGACTCGGATAAATGAAATTCTATTGTACTAATAAAGCAAAGAATATTTACCATAAACAGTCAATGTATATTTAAGTTTATATAATCCAATTGCCAACGATCGTTTAACTATTCTAATGGCAGAGCAATTGCGAGTTTTCAAATCAGAAATATCAATTTCTTCCTCTTTTCCAGATGAATCAATAGAATATACAGTCCAGTAATGAGAGGCAAGATAAGATTCATTATTTCTAAAAACAGCAGTAGTTTCATATCTGCAGTCATATCCCCTTTGACACTATGTAAGAAACAAAGGTCTATATTACTTTACTTTTCCCAGACTAATTTATAGACGAAACCAAATAATATGAAAAAATTAGCAAGATAATAAAAGAAAAGCATAAATTTAGGACTTTTAATATATTTATTAAAAGTATAAAAGAAACAAACAAAAATAAAATAAAAATTAATAATAAAATAAGTTTTCTTTTTCTGATAATAATTTGAAATACATTTAATAAAGTTACAATCTAATATTAATTATTTGTATTTCCTTGGTTGAATCTTTGATTTTAGTTTAATTTTTATCAAATTATTAAATGTATATAAGTTTTTGTTTATTAAAGAAAACAGCCTTTTCTCTCCAATAAAAGAATGAATTATCAATACATCGATTCGTTTTCCAAAATGATTAATTGGGCAAACAAAACTAATATAATAAATATGCCTTAAATAAACCGATATTTTAAAAACATGCTGTTAGATATACTTTTTTCCATACAAAAAAATTAGGAAAAGATTCTACACTTTTTTGGGTACTTCATATACACTTTTTAAAAAATTATTATAACGTTTTTCAAACAAATCACATAAATATTTTTAGTATAAAAAAGCCCATATGAATCACAATTTCTGAAAATATATTAATTACTAATAAAAAATATCTGCTTGCATAATAAATAAGAAATCATTTAAGATTTTGCATTTAAAAAAAGGTCTGAAAATACGAACACTTTTACAAGCAGCAAAATAATTACAAGAAAAAAAATTGTCCATATTCAGGAGACAATAGAAAGAAGTAGGTAATGAAATGCATCAATTAGATAATCTGTTTATGATGGATATTTTATAATCTCCAATCATGTCTTAAGATAACTGATATCAGACAGTTCATTAATATTTTTTTGTTGTTGTTGTTGCTCTTATACCAAATAAATATATCTGTATTTTTAAAAAAAACATAAAATAAAAATCATGCATCAGACACTCTAAATAGAATTTAAGATTTATATTTTCTGACATACTTCAATAGGATGTTCCATATCAGTAGAATTCTTGTCAATCCATACTAATGGAGCCTTATACTCTCCATCAGATACTCCAATAGTAATATTCTTTTTCAATCTGCTCACAGAGTTAAAAACATCAACAGAAGCTGGAAAGCTTCCTCCATACCCATAATTATATAGAATTCTGTTCAGAAAAGAGTAGGAGAATTAGGAAAATGCATTATTTAATTTTCAGTTTACTATTAAGAAAATGTGTCAACATATTTTTATTTCTCACTTTTAAAAAATTTAAAGAATAATAATAATATCTAACCTGATAGTATCATCTATCCATTCAGCTTTACTAGCTTCCCGACGTTTCCTGAAAGATATCAAGGCAAAACTTAAATCTAAAATGATTTAGATTTTGTTAATTTTTAGAATAAAGAGAATTTCTGCATTGTGATGCATCAATAATATAAAGATGATTGAAATTTGACTTAACAATCAGTTATTAGATAAGCAAAAGTAACTGGAAAGAAATTGCAGGATAAAAAAGGATTTATTCAACGAAAACAATATCTTATAGGATAAGGTTTAGTTCATTGATTCATATATTTTTAAAAGATATTTATATGAAAATTCATCATTTCTTAATCTGAGAATTTAAAAATATATATAAAAAAAGTTTATCTTATTATAATTCTTATTCTCTCTAGAAAAGTAATTAAGAATAATAAATTGATTAAAATTAAAAGATTAGTGTTTAATATAGCAACAAAATAATAGCTAATTCTCCTTCCCCTCCCCCAAAAAAGACATGAATATAAATAAAATCAAAAGTAGAGTGGGAAGCAAAACAGGACAACTCCACTAGAAGGAAAAGGCACACTAAAATGTATAGAAATGTTTACTTAAAGTTTTAGCTTCATATGCAAGAATATATATATATATTTTTAATTACCTGTAAAAATCTACTTTAAAATTCCAATGCAATTTATTTTTTTTATTTCAACTACAATAATCTTAAAACAATTTAGAAATAAAAATTATTGTTCATTTTCCCCAAAACTATTATTTTTCCAGATAATTTTAAGTTCTTCATTAATGACCTCAATAAAATTGTAATAATATTGAAATATAACAAGACTATTGTATAGTTTGAAATAACTTTTTTATTTTGTAAGTTGTTACCTGAATGTTTAGAATTATACAGAAAGTATTCTCTCTCTCTCTCTCTCTCTCTCTCTCTCT
>JAPMOR010063934.1:138598-165080 GCA_026543865.1 Argiope aurantia
AACATACAAAATATGAATTTATGCTACAGGAAAATTCATATTATGCTTTATGAAATTAGATAATTTATGAGTATCTATGGTAATAACTATTACATTTTTAGGAACAATGTTTATAGAATCTAGGTGGAGTTGCAAATGCAAATTCGAAAATATCTCAGACAGAATTCATGAGGTTAGTCTTGTTCATCAATCCATATAATGAAATAACTTCACTTTTCGGAAATTTTTCAACTAGAGAAATCCTATAAGAGGAGCATTATCATTCATTAAAAAAGAGACAGGGAGTCAAGTGCACTCCTGAAAAGACAGAATGTTTCAGGAATCTTTGCCAAAGATATGAAAACCTATGCTTTCGTTCAAAACAATACTAAATCAAATCATCAAGCATCCATTGTTGCAGTAGTGAGCTCTTTCTCAGATGTTGATGGGCAACCAGTAAATTTCTCAGTCCTTTCAGATGATAAAAGCATATGGAAAAGTGTTCAGGCTGAATTTGCACTTATCAGTAAATAGAACAGCTTTCCATTAATTCCTATGCCAATCTTGATGTTCTTTCATTATGATAAATTGACTTTCTTTCTATCAGAAATAGATTAAATATTCTCTCATTGCTGTCAAATATTTAGGATAAGATCATGCAGTTTTAACTATTTTTCTAAGAGTGCAGTTGCTTTTCATTTAATTTTTAAGCCAACAATGCTCACTCATGTTGGGTTCATCTGGTTGGCGAATTTCTAGAAAGAACAAATATGTATCAGTTGTCATATCAGATCAGCAGACATTAATTCCTTAAGACGTATTTGAGACATTATTGTGAAGGTAGCTGCAAAGAATCATTCTATTTCTACAAATTCAAAACAGTGCAATACTGAAACAACTGACACAGATACACATAAACCTGTCTAATTTCCAGTATGCATTTACAATGTGAAAAATGTACAGCTGTAAGAAAGGGTCATATTTCCTAATTAACTAATTTTAATTCCATCTCATATCTGTTTTACATTTTTCCTGCATTGATGATTCTTACACCAATCATGCATGATGACCATAACTATTTTATGGCATTTTTTTTCTGTATAACATAAAATTTTATGTGCAAACCAAATTTTATTAAATAATTAGACAACTAATCCTTAAAGATGTTAGAATTCTTAGCATTAAAGTAATCCTTAGGGATTACTAAGTAGTACTAAGGAATTAGTACCAAGGGATTGCCCAGAATTTCTGGGCATAATCGACCAAAAATGAAAACTCTTAATTTTTAACATCAATATTGTTTGCATGGCATGTGTTTAATTTTTTATTATTTGGCATGAATTTAATTTTGTCCCCTTTTCCGTCTTTTTTAAGTTTTATAATAATAACTCTTTTCCAAAATACTTTTATTTAAAACTGGTCTTGATTTGAAATAATTTTTATATGACATTTGCAACAATAATTGATAAAAAAAAATACAAAACAAAAATGCCAAAATAAAAACAGATGATTTTAAACTCTAATCTGTAGAATTATACATTGTAATTAAAATTTTATCATAGCCATTTTAATATACACCATTTGGAAAATATATGAAAATTATCAATCAAATGAAAGTTTACACAATATTTTAGCTATTAAAATATAAAATATCAGAAGAAGAATTTTGTAATAATATAATTTACAACATATCGTTTATATATCATCAGTGCTTCACATAATTTATACATCTTATATAACATATTTATTTATTATACATATAATTTATAAATACTTTTCTTAACATTTATTTATTACAAAGTGTTTAATTAATATGCTGCATTTCATAATGTAATAAAAAAAATTCCTAAATGCTTTTTAATTAACAAATTTACAATAAATATAAAATTTAACAGCAGATAATTGTTTCCAAATTATGAAAGAAAATGGAATGGAATTCACACCTTGAAGATGACTTTGTTATAAATTTAAATTGTCCTTCATCATAATATAGAGTGCAGACATCTTTATTTCCAAATCCAATCAAACGACTATCATCACCACCATCAAACATTAGACAAGTATAACTATCTACATTCGAAACTACGATTTCAAACTCAGTTGTTTCATCTACTTCTATGTCTGTTTTGCTGGCATTAAATGTGAAATCTGAAACATCATCAAGAATCCTAACAAGTAATTTTACTTCATTGCTATATTCATCAATCTCTGAGCTCCAGGCCTTGAATATAATTTCCCACTCTCCAGCCTGGAATAAAAATTTTAGAAAAAGTTGAATAATAGATGAAGGTATATTTATAACAATAATTATATAAAGTGAATATTACAAACACTATAACGATATATAAAAAAATGAGCACTAACAAATCACATCACAAAAAGAATATTTTAAAATGCATTTTAATTTAACAACAATATGCCATAACAATAATAATAATAATATATTAGGTTTGTCAAACAAATCCCTGGATAGAATAGATAACACTAAAGCAATCTATAACATTCTTAAAAGTTAAAAAAATTAATTATAATAATAATTAATAAGATCAATTCTTACAAATGTATTCATGCATCAATATAATTTTTTTTTTCATCAATTTTGATACACCCTTGACCAAAGAAGTTACATAACGTGGAGTGAATATAATCATAATACTTTGCCAAATTTAGCGAGCATATAAATGCATTCTAAAAAGGCAAAACAGTCAATGAATCTAACATTCAGTTTGTATTTAACTTTCCTTTCAATAAAAGTCATATCAAAAACTATATTGTTTGATGAATTTAGTTTTAATCCACTGTTTGCAACAGTTTATGTATAATAATAATCATCAATATAAAAGGAAGTAAATTTTTATATCAATAAAGTCAATAGAGGAATGATAAAATTGTCTAATACAAAATCTCATTAAAATTAAATGTTAAAGAATAGAAATTCTGTGATTTTAAAAAAATCTCATCAACTCTCAAGATCAGCTTTCTCTTAATAAAAATGAAGTATTATTACAAAAGAATTATAAGACATAATTTATAAATATATTAAATAACAGACAACATAATGTTTTGAAAGTTCTCATAGAAGATCATGCAGTTTCAAGATAAATATTGTAATTGGAAATGACAATAATGCAGAAAGGTAGTTGAAGCATAAACTTATATTCTTTTTCCAATTTAATTTTATTCTTCTTTGAAAGAAAGCTAGTATTTTTAAGATATAGATTTTTAGTAATGAATACCATCTGATTTTCAATAGCATAAATATAAAAGAAAAAAATAAATACCTCAGAAAATGAATGATCAATAATGCTATCACTAGAGTTTTTACTAAAACTTCCATCTTGAAATTCCATTTTATATAAAGTCACATGGCCTGGAAGATAGAGAAAGATAAACAGTTTTCTTTAAAATTTTAAGAAAACTTATATTGTTTTAGCCTTTTTTAATCAGAGCAAATTTAATTATAAATCAAAAAGGCATTAAAAAGAATCTAAGAAACAAAAGTATGCTCATTTAGAATTTAACGAAAAAATCATATTCATATCAATCTTATTCTTTTAATATTAAATCTGCTTGCATCTAATGAAAATGGTGTATAAGTTGTAAATTATTTTAATATGAAATTTATTTTCCATCAATCTTACTTATTTATGTTACCAAAATATTTCAACAACTAATCATTGCTTTTAAAAGCTAAAAAGTAATTATCTATATGCGGCTTACCAGTTATGTTATTTTCAAAATATAATTTTGCATTTGTTGGTGCATCAGTTTTAGTTTTTCCTTTGAAATCCTCTTTATCCTCTGGGTATGAGCCACTTAAAATGTAAAATGCATCTACTGATAAGTTGGACATTTTTTCATAAATCTGAATCTGCAATAGAATCAAAAGGATAAAAAAGTAATTAAATTTAATAAGAAGAAATCTCTGTACAAAAAGCATTCAGCAAAGAAAAATAAGATTGGGTTTTTTTAGATTTTCATTGGCAAATAAAGAAATAAAATTAAATCACAGAAAACATGAATATAATTTTAAAGTAAATTACAAGAGTATGTTTTAATTTACAGTTTATTGGTTACACATATCATCATTACTTTAAAAATAAAGCTAATAACTAAATATTTTAACTATGATTAAAATTAAGTTCAATAAATAAACCCATCAAAAGCAAATATTTCATATCTGAAGACTAAAAATCTCAGTTTGTTTCAATCATTACATCAAACTGTATCAAATATTTGTAATTAAAAAAAAAGAATTTGCCACAATAACAACAAAATGAAAAAGAAAAAAAAACTTAACAAAAATAATATTTTACTAGCAATATTAACTTTCTATGTATGACTTCTCAAAAAGATTTATAATCAATTATTACCAACCATTAGTTCAAAAATCTCAAAATCTACAGGATTTGAAATATTCACAGTGACAGTAAAATTTCCTTCACTATCATAATGGTGAGAAAATGATGTTTGCCATTCATTATTCTCAGATGTTACTTCAATGCCATCATTAACAGATCCATCGCCAAAATCAACTATATAGGTTATAGATGATGATAACTTTGATCCATCAAATTTCAGGTTAAATATAACTTTGCCTAGAGATGAAAAATACACAAATATTTAAAAGAAACATTCTTTTCCATATTTACATACACAAAATAATAATAATAATAATTAAAGGAAACTTGAGCCTATACACAGAAATATTGTCATTCGATAAGGTTTTTAACTTCATTTTTTGTTGTTGTTGTTGTTTTAATCTACTCTTAATTGTAGCAATAATAATGTATGCACACAAAGTATTTAATATCATCACAATGTGAATGCAGTAACTAAAAACAAGAGAAAATATAGTTATTTAAATTATTAATAAAATTATGCTTTTTGATTTGTAAATATGTACAGAAATAAAATAAGTAGCATTGAAAAGCCAATTTTTAAAATTTCAAAGTGGTGTAATTATATTTTTTTAATGTGATAACAGACTAAAATGACCAACATTTTAATTTATTTTAATTAAAATTCTAAAACACTTTCATAGAGAGTAAGATATTTAAGAAGACCAGCCAAGAAATAATTATGTTGAAAATTTGGTAGCAAGAGGTCTAATGGCCTATCCCTTAAAGTGTTTCGAATGATTTTTGAATCATCAAATTTAAAAATAGTTCCCAGCTTTTAACTTCTTATCAGGTTTTAAAAAAATGCTTATTCCAAATTCACTGAAATAAAAAGAATGTTTCAAAATTTTTGGTAGAAAACCATTAAGGGAGAATAGAGTAAATGAAAGAGTAAAATATTAAAGAGAATAGTTACTGTATTGTAAAATGATAAAACACAAAAATAACTTATGAGAACTGACAGAAAACTGATGAATTTTAGAGGCATGCCTGACAGAAAAAATTCCAACAGTGCAGTTACCAACAATTATACAAGTTTCACAATGTTTTCTGATTGGCATATACTTCTTGGTAAGAAAATATTTATCAAAATAAAAAAAATAAAAACTGTTTTATCTAATAACATTTTTTCATATCACTCTTTATGGAAAGACAAGGCATGAAAGGCCTGTACCTGCTGCTCAATAATACATCTTCAAATGACATGATCTAGTATATGCCTATCAGTGGTAAACAGATTCCAGTTCGGAAATCATTTGAGTTACAATCATTTGTTCTGAAACAGATCTATTATATTAATACTTAGAGCTTGTATCAAAAATTTTGAAATATTGGACATAAATCCAAAATATAAAACAGTTTAAATATGATTAAAAGACATTAACAGAGATGTTTTAGAATTATGATAAACAGAAAATCAACATTATGGTATAACAGTATAATTATTAAGATTTTAAATATAGCACAGTAAAAATTGAGGAAAATTAGAAAATATAAGCACAAGGATTTCAAACCTGGAGGAGTAGATTTTGGAGAGTCAGAGCTGAAAGACCACTCTTTTCCAATAGGTTCGAAACAGTGAAATTCTGTGGAGGCATAGTCTGAATTCCAAAGATTTGAAACATTAACACTCAAGACATAATCTCCACCTGAGTTGCAAGTAATGTTTTTGAATAGACCTTCTTGTGGCACTGGATCTAAAATATTATTTCCAAAAAATAAATAATAAATTTCGTAAGAATACAATGATGGTTTAAAAGTGCAAAACACATGTTAGAGAAGCAATAATTGTTAGTAACATCAAACAAACAAACAAAAACATATTTTTTAATCCAACAAAGAATAAAAACTAGAATTCATAAAATTCAAAACTTGATACTAAATATCAGAAGAATGAATTTAAAAGAAAAATGTACTATTGAAGATAATATAGTACTTTTTGTTTGTCAGAAGAACACTTTTGCTAATTGTTACAATAGTCATTATAGCAACATGTTTCAGTAGAGAAGATTCATTTATAATAGGAGGAATGCAATGGAAGACTGAGATTTATGTTTTTCTTGGCATCAATTTGAGGTGATAAAAAAGCCATCGATCATTAATCTGTTTGCTTTAACTGAAGTAGCAAGTGTCATTATTTCTACTTTGTTTATTTCTTTTATATTTTATTAACCATTTTCCTGGTTAAAATTAATTGCATTCCTTTATTTATTAATTTTTGCATTGTTTCTTAAATTTTCTCATCTTTCAAAATTTGCTTGGATTTTTGAAAGGAAAGAATGAATTTAAAATCACAACCATGTAAAATTGTACATAATCTTGCAGAGTATCGCACTAAGGAAGCTGTGGTTAAATCTTTGAAAGTAAATATTCCACTAGCTATGAAAAAGAGTTTTTAAAGCAAAAGGAGTATCCTGAAATGAAAGGAGTATCGAAATTCATAATTAGAAAACTTTCAATATTGAATGAAATTGAAGTTTTGAGAACACCTGGAAATCACAGTAAAAGGTCCCTTCACCAAAAACTGCAGACTTTGATAAATATGTTACTTGTCAAATATGTAATACAAATATTTACATTAATACAAATATGTTACTTTGAAAAATATGTTATTTGTTACTTTTATATATTACTTGTCCAAGATTATTATTCCAAAAAAGAAAGTGCCTTCTCTAAAAAAATTACTTTCCGAATTGGGAGAGAATTTAAATTGTCAGGGATACTTACTGCTACGCTGCTATTGATTACTGATGTTCATTGAAAAGAAAAGCCCATTTTTCACATTATTATTTGAAATGACAGTTCGTGAGAAAATGTTTTTTCTTTTTATTAAATAATTGGGATTTTTTTTTCAAGACTGGGAAAATGAAAATCTAGCCATTTGGAATGCTGCCTACAATAAACTTTTATATCTTTTTTAGTAGAAATAAAGCAAAGCAATATTAAAATAATTTTTTAAAGGCTTTATTTGGTCTTCACTTTAAGTTCAAGGCCTCTGAAACATTTCTGAATAGATACTTGAATTATTTTCAAATTCTGAAAATTTTTGCATATAAACTTTACAAAATTCATTATGTTATAAAAAGCTTGTGCATATTGAAAATAAGTTACAAATCAAATTTAGATTTTTTTAAAATTCTGTTTGGAAAAGTATACACTTCATAGGATATAAATAAATTTCAAAAAGGTTTCATGCATATTTAATAATGAACATTTTACTTTATATTAGAACATAAACATCTTTTAAAAATAATGAAATAATAACAATTAATTACACTTTTATATTAATTAGGCTGGTTCCTCATATTTGCTCTGGAAAATTTGGTTAATATGAAATTAATATAAATGAAATGAAGATTATTTATGTTTTGGCATGAATTGATCCTACTTTAAATTTCTAAAGTTTCAATTTCTTTCCCCCCCCCCTCTTTCTTGTACAATCGCTAGATATACAAATAATTCTTCAATTTCCCCTTCTGATTTGTGTTGAACTTTGCCTATTGCAGGCATATCAGATGTATTTCAAATTCACAGTATTCAAATAATTTTGAGCTTAGTGAATTAACTTTTTAATTTTTCTCACTAATTAAATGTAATATAATATATAAAAAATTTGACACAAAGCATGCCAATGTAAGCAACTTGAATGAATTTCTACCTACTGAAAATTAACTCCTCCTACAGTAACCTGCATTTTTAGTGATAACATAAATGAAGATATCTAATAAGAATTTTTCATCTGATGGACAAACAGTATATGGAAAAATGAAATGCAAAAAAGAAAAAAAAAATTACGAAGCACATAAATTCTAAAACATACCATCAAAAACTTCTTTTTCATCAGTTCCAAAGTAATCCCAATGTAAGTTTAAATTGCTACCATTGGCAATAATGCAAGCAGATATCTCCTGTCCAACCATAACATTGATTTGATTTATCTCCAGGCGTATACTTGAAAGGGGATATTGCACTGGTACGTAATAATTTTTAGAATAGTCCGATTCTAAATCGGTGAGTGTCACAGAAATTGAATAATTTCCAGTCTAAAAGAAAGACAATAGAATGATCAATGGATTGTTTTAAGATTTTTAAGAAAGTATTATTCCAAAACTTAATGCACAGATAAAAAATAACTTCATTAAAATAATATTGTTATAAAGATAATTATATTATACCACATGCCAATTTCAATCAAAAGCAATATGATATGAATCATCACATGTTAAGAGAACACTATAAAACATAAAAGTACTGAGTATAGATCAAACAATCCTTCATTCAGCAATCACAGGCCAATTATAAACTTTTAATGAATTTTTATCAATTTATTCTGAAGAATCATCAATGTGACTACATTTATCAATTGTGATAACATTTATTTAGTTTAATTTCAATGATGTGTATAGTTCTTGATATTCCATTCTTTTTAGGACACAAAAATTAATAGTATTTTCAATAAAAAAACTAATAAGCTTTAATTGATTTAGCTTAATTACTTGAAGCAACACAAAGATGGAATGATTATGACACCAGATGTGATATTTCCTTCTCTAAACTTTTATGTCATTCTAGTGGATAAAAAAAAAGCTCAGAAGTGTTCTTACAAAATTTCAGGTAACAAATATCAATTATGTTAGGGCATGTATGAAATTGCCATCTCATTCTGAAAATCATTCATGGGTAAATAAAAGTTTATACTTCTTATTTTCAATTTTGATTTGTTCTCTGCTTTTAAATGTTTTGCTGATTATGGAAATTTTTGATATCTTTGTTCATTATATGATCTGCTTTATTTTGTGCATCTACTTACTTATTACCCAAAATGTAGTTTTATTTCAATTATAAACTATAATTAAAAAAACATAGTTTTATTTATAACATTTATTATTTATTTATTTTATTTATACCATTTTTTATTATAAATACAAATAAAACATAGTTTTATTTATTATTTATTTATTTTATTTTTACCATTTTTTATTATAAATATAAATAAAACATAGTTTTATTTATATTTATTTACACCTACTACTCAAAACAATTTTATTTGTATAACTAACCTTGGAAGTAAAATCAAAATAATGCATATAGTGTATTTAACACAAGAAATACTGCATGCATATTTCATTAGTTGCTAATGAAAATGCTTCGATACTTTTATTCAGGTGTTACAAATCATATTAGAATACTTAATTTTTTAAAAAAAAATTTTTAGATCGTAATAAAATAAAGCATTATTTAAAATAATTATAGGTATTCATATTTCAAAATAAAAAGGAACTTACTTTATTATAAATATAGGCAAGAGAAATATTGACTGGTTCAACTATTACTGCTTGCAAATAATGTAACACACCAAGTCCTTGATCATCAGATGTGTCTTCAATGCCATTTTCAATTTCATATTCAGTGGAATTTCTATACCACAAAGAAGAACTATCAACCACTTTAAAACCAATTATATCACCTGGGGCAACATCAAAACTTCTATCAGATGGAATACTAAAATAATTATAGCCAACATCAGCTGCTTCAATGTCAAAGGATTGCTTTATCTCATACTTCAACCCAGAACTAGAGCTTTGCTGGCACACTGGCAATTGTTCCATATCAACACATTGGCTGATAAAAGAACATAAACTTTTGTCATCTCCACATTTTCTAGTATTCCATAAATTACATGTAGAATCACATTCCAATAAATCTTCACAATAGTCTTCAGAATCACATGTAGGATTTAAAATCTAGATAATAATACAAAATTGCAAATTAGTTATCTCTTAAGGGAATCAATAAATGAAATAAAGGGTCATTCATATTTTGTACAATTTCTTTGTGTGCGTGTGTGAACATACTTTAGTAGTTGTGTGATCAAAGAGAAGACATTCTTGAATTTTTAAACTTTGATTTATTTTCATCTAGGGGGCGTATTAAGTATAAGAAACAATGATGAAACTGATGTCCATTTACATCACAATGCATGAGCAGAAGAGCAAGAGATTGAAATTTTCCCTTCGGAGGATTTTGCAAAGAGATTTCAATTGGGATTTTTTTTTTTTTACACGTGTAGTCTTAGGAAAGGAAAATTTAGATATATCTAAAAGAATGTTAAAAGCATTAAGGATTTTTATCCCTCCACTCAGAGCATGAGAACCTGCTAAATTTACAGTTTTCTAGAACGAATGTAGCATCAATTAAATAAAAAAGTAGGAATTGGATCAGGAAATGAGAGGACATTTTAGAATGACGTTAAAACGTGTTAAATTAAGATAAAAATTAGGAAATTAATATATATATATGTATATGTATATTAATACTTATCTTCAAAAACTAAAAAGTACATATGTATTTCATTGACATATGTACTTTTTTAAAACCATGACAAGGATCATAAAATATTAAACAAATAATTGCACATGTCATTAAGTTATAGTTACAAAGATTAAATTTTGTTACATTAAATGAATTTATTAATCAAGCATTTAGATTGTATAAAACAATTCTTAAAGATTTGAGAAAAATGTTTAAAGACTTTCCTGAATATTTCTTTTAAAGCAATAATTTTATTGAAACAATTTAAAGGAAAATTGCCTCTTTTTAATGGCAAATAATTATACAATTATAAAATGTAAAAATTAAAATTTTGCAATATTACAATTCAAAATACATCTTTAATAATTAAATGCAAAAATGAATAGTATATTGAAAAAAATTCTAGCATTTTGTCCTTAAAAAATTTACTGTTTTTTAAAAGGCAATTTTTTTAAAATTATTATCAAAACTCCTATTACAACTCCAGAATATTCTATTTTATAAAAACTGAATTTTAAAAAACTGTAACATTGATAATGTATATAAAACTGGCATATGTATGATTAAAATTTCTCTTATAACTTTTTTAGAAGAGAAAAAAATGATAGATAGATAGTTTGATAGACTTTCAATTTTCAATAATAGCCATAAAATAATATTAAAAAAATTAATTGCAACAAATGCTAAAAATGTTAGCAGACAAGTCATTAATTTTATGCTAACTTATAATTACTCACTATTAAATTTTATAAAACGTATTAAGCACTTTGCTTAAATCAGACAACAGTTTTCAGATATAAATTATGAAATAAAGCATACCAAAAATACAAACTTTCCCTTTGCCATAACATAATATTCAAAACCAAGAAGTTGTCCTTTAAGTTTAACTTTTGAATATGACAGATGCACAATCTCATTTGAAACTGATGTTCGTACAGTTTCATTAATCAGAGGAGGAACAGGTTGTCCAACAGATTTAAAGAAAGGGTCTGCATGAAGAAAATTATAAATTCATCAAAGCAAAGAATAGGTGAATCTTAATATAACATTTAAATTAATATAACTTTATAAAACTTTAATTTAATATAACATTAACCTTTTTTAATATAATGTTTAATTGCTTAATAAAATACATCTAATAATGAAATTAATCATGGCATTCCTGCTTGTTTCCCATCATTATTTAAAATTTACACTCTTTGTAAGAATTAATGAATATTTTGCATTCTCCATTAAAATTCAGAATGGATAATATATAAATCAAGTCCTTGCCAGTTCATAAGATCAATCAACATTTAAAAAAAATGTATATTAAACAAATTTTCAGTTTTCATTTTTTTTAAAAGAATGAATGAATTTGTTTAATGGTGCCTTACATTTTTACTGCAGTTTATATAATTTATGGATGGCCCAATCATAAAATTTTGTTAATGCTTTTCTCATATAAAAATATTTTCAGTCTAAAAAAATTATCCTTCGACTAATTCTGTAATTAATTATTAACTATCTTAATAAACTGGGTAAAAAGGAACTCTATCTATCTATAATGGTTTTGAAAGAGCAAAATATAATTATCAATTGATTAATTAGTCTTTGACACTATTTCTTGCACATTTTTTGAAACACAAGAAGGAAATGAAATTGTAAAAGTGAAATAAATATGAAAAAAGTAGTATTAAATACACATATGTAAAATTAAAAATAAACTAAGTTGCAAAGTGTTTCATGAAAGAATTCACATTTCATTTTACTTATTTATAAAACGAGCATTATCTTAGAAACAATTTAAAATCATTAAAAAAAAAATACTTTTATACATATGAACTGTATATTTCAATTTCATATACATAATCTATCAGAAGGAAACTTTAATGAAATTTACACTTCATTTAAAATAAAATGTTCCTGTTGCAATAGAAATTGTTATGATTTATGCTTTGATTTAAATAGTATATAAAATAAAGACTTGGAAAAAAGTTTTGTAAAATTTGAAATGGAAAAGATTATACTACAGTATGGTAATAATAGTTTTAAAATTATTCATTTTAAATAAATTAATTATCACTTCTCAGTTAATGATATCAAACATGTATTTTATATAATTTCATGAGGCATCAAAATGCCAATAAATATTTTTAAACAGCATTCTTAAGAAGATTTCATAAGAACCAAATAAAGGAAAAGAGTTTCCAAGTTATCCATACTTCTAATAAAGCACAATGTGTGTGTATGTCTATTGGTGCTCTACAGGCCAGACTGGTTGACCTACAGGGACCAAATTTGGCATATGCATACCTTGGAGGTCGGAAATGTGCAACTCAGAGCAATTTTTTTATGTCTAATTAGAATTTTAATTAATTAAAAATTAATTAATTTTTAAATTTTAATTAATTTAAAATTAAACAAAATTTTGGCACTTTTCCGCTACAAGTTCCAAAAATATTATAGCGCAAAATTAATTTTCACATCATATTAAAATTTAAAAAATAATCTTTCCAATGATACAAATGTTTTAATCCAAAAAATTAAATTACTCTTTTCAAAAACTTTTTTAAAAAATAATTTAATCATATTTTTCAACAACTTATTTTGCAGAAAATAAAAATAAAATTTAAACTGCATGAGCGCATTATACATCAAAGGGAAAAAATTTACTTTTATCAAAGCATTGACAAAAACACAAATTAAAAAATAAGTTAACCATCATTATGAATTAAACATATAAAAGTGAAATTTTCAACATGTGTCTGTATGAAATAATATGAAATATTATACTTTCTGAAAAGTTAATACAAGGAAACGTTTTCTATTATCATTTACAATACCTATATAAGTAATTTAATGAAACAGTTTTATTTAAGGCAAATATGGTCCTTAAGATATCTAGTCTAATCGAGCCCAACAGTTAATTTGTAAACCTTTAGTAATAGACACACATCTGCTTACAAAATGGTCTGAATAAAATATATAATTATATTTTTATCTAAATTGAGTCAAAAAATACTGATGAATTACAAATTTTAAATTTCTACATATATCCTCAGCTCTGTGAATCGTATTTAACAAAATACCTTGACAAAAATACAATATCCTTGAGACACTAATATCTAAAATAAAAAGAATTGCACTCCAATCAATTACTAAAGCTGGCCGATTTATGAAAATTTGGAGATTTTAGATTACTTCATCAACAGTTTCAAAGAAGCCAATCATCTTGAGAGTTTCTCAAGAGTGATTGGCCTGGATTATAAAAATGTTGATTGTTCTAAAATTGTAATATTCAAAACTTAATAAATCGGTCAGATTCGATTGCAGAAGATAGAAACATTTATTAATTTATTTAAAAGTTGGTGTGGTAAGAATATTTTGCAGAATATGATTCCTTAGGCCCAAAGTGCAGTCTAAAATTTAATCTTCCTAATTTTTAAAATATATTTATAAACCAAAAAAATATATATTATTATTGATATCATTTGAACCCTTTTGAATTGAATACATAAAATTTTTGTTGTATGATTCTTTTCATAAATATAAATTATGAATATTATTCTGTAGTGCATATAAAACTTCAATGTCAAACAATTCTGCTTACAGTTCGCATATTTTTTTAAAGGCATGCTTGGCTTTAGTAAAATACATCTTTACATTAATTGCAGTTTCATCATTTCCACTTTAATTTAAAGTTCAATTTTTCGAGCACTGATAAAAAATTATATATATATATAATGAAGAGAAAGGCTTAAGGCCTACATAATAGTATAAGAGAATTATATGATTATCAAAATTTGAAGATTAAAAATATTTTTCTGAAACACCTATTATGGGATCAAGTTACAGAAAATATTAATTAAACCTTTTAGCGAGCATTATTACTGGCGAACCAGATGGTCGCCAAAAGGCAACTAGGTAAAAGTAAAGTATTAAGAGTATTAAAAGTGGAAGTTAAAATAATTATGTTAAAAATTTCTGAAGGGAGGGAGATGAATAACATTTTGTATACATTTATATTAATATTTATGCAACAAATGTTTTATTATTTATAAATAAATTGGCATAACATTTGAATGGAAAATAAATTTTTGGGAGCATTTCTAACATATGCTAAACCTGAAGTGATACAATATATATATATATATATATATATATATATATATATATATATATATATATAGGTATGAGGTAACATGAAAGCTATTACTATTTTTATTTTCCAGTGTTCATTTGCTGTATTAAAAATTTCTCAATATGGAATGAAAGAAAGAAATGCCTGCACTCAAAACCAGTGGGTGGGGGTGGTCTCCCCTTCAAAATTTTCTTGCATTTGCTCCAGGTAAAGTTCTTTCTCTTTCTCTTTAAAATTATGGGCCTTAATTAAGGCCACAAATACCTTCCATGGTATTAGTGAATAACGATTATGAAATATAGATCTTTGGCATGAATTTAACATTTTTACTAAATATATTGTGCTTTTAAACGTCTTTTTGCTAAAGAAATATAACCAAAATTTGACATAAAACTGTAATTATAATCACAAAATAACTGAATTTTATTCATTTTTTGCATTGATATATATGTAAAAATACAGATAGGTAGATGATCAACTCTTTTGAAGTTTTATTCAAAATTTGATAAGAATCTAGATTTTAGATGTTAAACCTATGAACTAAATCTTTTTACCTAGCTTTTTTTGAATTACTGAGTTTACTTATAATCGAAGAGACTTCCTATGAATGGATTTAATTTTAATATAGTAGAAATCTACAAATTGGTAGTAAATTCATACACCAAACTTCATTTGTCTAGGTCAAAGTATTTTTGCATTATTGTACTCGTATGCAAATAGGCATTATGCAAAAAATTTGTTTTTTGAATTCAGGGAAGTCAAAAATATAGAAATTCAGCAAAACATTGAATTTGAATTTTTTTGGTGATTACAATACTTCCTCTATACTTCATTTTAAAAAAATAAAAAGAAGAAACATTAATTTATAAATGCAAACACTTAGACCTATAAACAACATCTGTATAGAAATCTAAATTGTTTTTAAGAGTTTGAAGGCTTTAGGTGAAGTTGCTTAAATGAACATACAATTCATAGAATTAGTGTTAAGACAACAACCAAATGACATAAATGTACAAAACAGTTATCAAAGTAAATGGATTTAAATTATACTATTAAAATATAATTAACTCTGAATAAAAGTATATAATGCCTTTAGTGTAAAACATTAAATTGTAATGTCATCAAAAAATTAAAATTTCAAAATAATTGCAGAAAAAATGTATTGTTTATATTTTTTTAAAAGTA
Source organism: Argiope aurantia (assembly GCA_026543865.1). NCBI lineage: Eukaryota > Metazoa > Arthropoda > Arachnida > Araneae > Araneidae > Argiope > Argiope aurantia. The sequence goes on from JAPMOR010063934.1 coordinate 154,598, forward strand.
TATCAGAAAGAAATAATGATCACATATATGTTCAAATATTGATTAGGTTCATGAGCATAAACAATAAGATGTTATTACTCTTTACAATGAGAAATAAAATGATAAAAAATTAAAAATTATTCTACCAGGAATTTCAATTTCAGAAGACATATCTTCATCCTCACTCATGTGATAATTCATTGTAAGAAAAGCTCCAGAGATAACTGATAATGTGCAAGTACTTTCAGTTTCAGGTTCCACTACTTTAGGACAATCTACTTCGAATCTAGTTTTACGCTCTTCAACAGTGATGAAAATCTCATCAAATAATTCCTATGAATTAAAAAAAGCAATTTCAAATTATTATCTTTTTAATATGGGCTTTATCATATAATCAGGGACAGCTAATTTCATGTTGACTATTAAAAATCATTATTGTTTCTAGCAGTTATGCAAAACTAAACCAATTACAGCACGCAGCACAAAGGAATTCTCATAATGCAATGATTGGTTTTGAAACATGCAGCTTTATAAAATATACTGCAATGCTTTGTGAAAACATATATATTTCAAAATTTCATATATATATACATATATAATCATATATAATTTCATATATTTCAAAATTTATGGTTTGGAATTGGCTCCCAATTCCATAACTGTATCCATGTTAATAATGTCAATAATAGCTCACATTAACTTTCATGTTTTTACATAACACATTTAACAGTGATTAAAAATAATACATTCTTAATGTATGGTTATGATTAAATATAACTATTATTATAATTATTCTTATCTAAATGCAATCTTTCTTGTTTATTTAAAACTGCACACTACTCACATGAAAGAGCAGAAACAATATATAAAGCATTATAGCCAAATCAACATTAGAAAATGACTAAAAGTTAGATTGATTATCATTTAACTAAATCATTATTGTATGCTAGTGATTATTATTTTAGTCACAGAAATTAACTAGGAAAGAATTTGATTATTATGTGCAGGAGTTTAGATAAAACTTACGAAATGGAAAATAGTAATATAAAGAGGAAAAATAAAATTTAAAAAGAAATCCTTTTATGAGCATTAATGTAGTAATATGCCATTGAAAAACCTTCCAATTATTTTCTGTAATTCTAAAAGACATTTCAGAGTCAATTTTAAACATATTTTATTTTCAAAATTAACTTTATTTTAAGTAAACTAAAAATAACTCACAATATTTTTACTTAAAGTAAATTATTATCTTGTCTTCAGAATTTCAGAATTAAAATTTTAAAAAAAATAATGATGTGATTAATAATTTGAAAGAAATAATAGTTAAAAAAATTATTATAGTTACTGCAGTTAAAGGAAGGTTCCCTGACCTAAAAATAATAATGCAGTTCAGAATTCTTTGAAATTAGATTTGCATTCAAATTAAAAATGTATAAGAAATATATAAAAGGAATGCTTAAAGAAATATAAAGTAGAATTTTTGAAATCTAACATGAACTTAATATTTTCATACTATTTACACTGGTTTTATCTGTAATATTTTATACTATTGAAAAGAAGACCATTAAAATAATAAAAATTATAAAAGAATATGACATTCTCTCAAGGTCTTAAATTATTTATTTGATTTTATACAAGATAAAATTTTCATTTACAATATATTTCAATACCATGAAATGTTATAAGTTGTTGATAAGCTCATCCAAGAACAGACTGCATTTAATTTAATGCATGAAAATTTTAACTCCATTTACATAATGTCTAAATAAAGTAATGTCTAGTAATAAAGTAATAGTCCCCGTGTATATGGTTGGAGCCCCCAGATCATCAAATTTTTGATGATACAATTTTATTTCAATTGAAAACAACTTGTGTTTCTTAATCCTTATCTTCTAGTAGAAGGAAATAGAGGCTATACTATTGTGAACATTATTTTACATTTAATATTGTGATAAAAATATTAAATAGATTAAACTGATAAATTATTCTGATAGCTGAAATTTAAAAAGAATATGAAATTAAGTAACAAGATAATAGCAGTCATTCACATACTACTACAATGTACTAACTAAAATAAGTATTATAAGCATATACAGTGGTGGCCAAAAGTGTGGACATTTTTTTAAAGTTTTCATGTTTTTCAATTTTGCGTGCTTGTAGAAGATATCAATTTTCACTTAAATACAAATGTTCAGATATCAAATCGAAGGTAATTCAATGTAAAATTTAATAACAAAAACAGTATTACAATATCTGTATTACAAAAAAAGTTACGCTCATTTTAGTAGAACAAAAAACATGAATCAAAACACAAATCGTTTTGAATAATGACGTGTTTTGTAATAAAAGCGTACTAGCCAATCACACTGTTCTGAGGACCCATCAAATGTGTGTAACTATAATTTAGGTTATTTGGATGGTAAAAGAGTTATTGTTGGGGATATATTTTATGGAATGATGCATACTAGTACAATTAAATAGAGTATTGCTGTTTTTGAATATTTTAAGACCCTTTTTTTTAATTAAACTAATTTTAAACAAACAACACCAACAAGAAGAACTGATTGGACATCTACAAAAAGAAGCCAAATTGTCATATTGAGAGAAAATGGCCTCTCTTATGCTGAAATTGCAAGACAAGTTGGTGGCTCAGTGACTTGTTCTAGTGTACAAAAGTTCTGTTTACGTTATGAAAAAACGAAAACAGTGGAAAATAAGGCCAAATCAGGCAGAAAAAAAATGCACAACTGCTACTGCCGATAGAAAATTTAAACAGCTATGCCTTCAAGATTTCATCAGATGCCATTAGATGTGAAATGAATGCAGCGGGTACTGCAGTAAGTGCAAGAACAAAAAGAAGAAGTTATCAGGATTTGGACTACAAGCTAGAATTCCAAGGAAAAAACCATATTTATATCAAAAGCAACTCGAAAAACGAGTTAAGTGGGCAAAAGAACACATTAAATGGTCAGAAAATCAATGGAAGCAAGTAATCTGGAGCGATGAGACTAAAATATCGCTCTTTGGTAGTGATGGTAGAAAATACGTCAGACGTAGAGTAGGTGAAGCGCTTCATCCTGATTGCATTGAAGCAACTATAAAAGCAACAACAAATGCCATGATTTGGGCATGTATGTCTGCAGATGGTGTGGGCCGAATTCAAGTGATTGATGGCATCCTGAATAGCAAAAAATACATCGAAATTGTCCTGGAACCAAAATTCATACCTTCCATCAGGGATTTCTTCCCCAACAAAGCACCATTTATTTTTCAGCAGGATTCAGCTCCATGCCACACAGCAAAAGTATGCAAAGCATGGTTTCAAAATAAAGGCATAGATGTATACCATGGCCAGGAAACAGCCCTGATCTCAATCCAATTGAAAATTTGTGGCAACGTTTAAAAATTCTTGTACAAAAAAAATGTCCATCCAATAAAAGACAACTTATTGTATCTATAATTGATTCTTGGCATCATGTGATTATGAAAGATGAACTCCAAACACTCATTCACTCGATGAAAAGACGCTGTGAAGCTGTCTTAAAAAATAAAGGTTATCCTACTAAGTATTGATTGTGTAAGTATCACTTTAAAAAAATGCAAATCTAAGATAGATCTTACTAAAATGAGTGTAATTATTTTTTGTAATACAGATATTGTAATACTGTTTTTGTTATTAAATTCTACGTTAAATTACCTTCAATTTGATATATAAACATTTGTATTTAAGTGAAAATTAATATATTCTACAAGCATGCAAAATGGAAAACATGAAACTTTCAAAAAATGTCCACACTTTTGGCCACCACTGTAGATTAAGTATTTCAAAAATAGAATGTACCTGATTAATCCCTGTAATATCATGAACAGAAACAAGAATTTTATACTCTCCAGGAACTCTATAGTATTTTTTGATAGAAAATGGTTCCTCTAAGAATTTATAGCTTGTCCCATCACCAAATTGAATCATCACAAAGAATTCAGTATTTGCTTGAACTACAGCTTCTATTTCCACAGCTTTATCTAAATATAAAATCAAACGATCAGTAATTCAATAAAAATGTCATTAATGAATAATTTAATTGATGGAAGAAATAGAAAACATAATTACTCTCAGCTGACTAATTATTTAAATTATTTACTTCAAACATTCAATAAAATATATTATAAATAAAAAAAATAAAAATAAAATTTATGTTAAAAACTTGGTGAATGTACACAATTTCATTTTGGTAAATGAACATATTTCATTTTAATAAATAAATACACAATTTTAAAAATATACAAAGCCAATTATAGGTGGATCATCTAGCTCAAAAATGAAACTGAATAATGCAAAGTATAGCATCCTAGTCAGCTGACCAATTCTCGAAAAATATTACACATATCAAATCAACATTGAACTCATAGACAAAATTTAGAATGAACCAGGTGAATATTTGTGAAAATGATAAGAAAAATGATGCTGAAAGTTGTAACAATTTATCTTATATCTAAGATAAAATCTAGGGAATTATCATTATCATAGAAAGAAAAGAACATTTAAGTGAAAAGATAATCTATGTATACATTTTGAGATAAATTGCATTAATATTTGAATCAATCATATAACTTTGGTAGTTACAAAAGAATAGTTGCAAATTATATAGGATCACCATTGTCAAAGAAATTCACAGTTGTATTAACAAAAAAATATAAAATTAAAAACAAATGTAGTTTATTTAAATGTAGTTTAAAAATATGATGCTAAATTTAACTATAATATAAATATAATAAACATAAAAAGTATAAATGTATTAAAATTGCATATAAATCTGTTTTTTTTTTTTGTCTAAAACTTGATAAATTGAATTTCTAATGTAATAAAGCAATTACAATATTATTATAATGCCAGCAATATGAATATGTGTCTAAAAATCTATGATAAATAACACAGATAGAATTAAATATACATATATTTTTCATAAAGTTATATCTCAAATTTATCATTTTATTCTTCTTTTTGTTGCAACATTCAATGCAATTTCAATACCCTATTACTTAAATTTGCAGACAAAGACAAACTAACTTAACAAAAAACTACTATTTAAAAAGAAAAACACATTATTGTAGCACAGTTTTAAAAAAAACCCTAGAGCTTTAAAAATAGATATTATATTTAAAAACAATTAAATTCACACAAAACAAAATGGATGAAAAAAAGAAAATATCTTTAACTATAAAACTGTATATTACTTGTGTATACCATGCTTTATAAAATAAGTTCTTCTTAGAAAGGGTAAATTATTTTTATTACTTATACTCTTTTTCAATTACTTATTTCATAAATAAACACCAGTCGATAGATTAATGCCTTCTTCAGAATGATCTCTCAACTTCCTTCACAAAAATAAAAATTTAGAAAATGTAAAATTAACCTAAAGTTCTGTTATATTACATAAAAAAATTTCATAATAATGTAATATTTATCTCCCCAAGACTGATTTCAGTCATTTTAAAACCTCACTTCATTGACCTATGACAAAATTCAAACAATTAAACGCCTTGAACTGCTGTGCCATTTCTTTTATTTATTAAATGGGGGGGGGAAAATCAAAGGACTTTCAAGAATTTTTAAAGAAAATTCAAAGACAATAAAAATTACATATTTAAGACATAAAAATGCAAATGACAAATTTAAATTAAATAATTTTACATTAAAATTTAAATGCAGATTTGCTTTTTTGCTTACTTCTCCCAAATAAGTGAAGAATATATATATATATATATATATATATATATATATATATATATATATATATATTCATCATATACAAAATAAAATGAGTATAAAGATATATATATATCATCATATATATCTTTTATGCTCATTTTGCATTTTATAAAGCAATACTTAGTAAGTCATGATGCAAGTATACTTACTGTTTCACTGGACATCTAATATTAGATACTAAATTCACACAAACTATTACTGGATGCTCATTTCAGAAACACATCCACAATCATTAAGCAAAACAAAGTCACAAAATAATCCTTTTTCTAAAAAATAATGGATGCATACTTTGATTATTTTTCAAAAAAAAAATCCCCTTTGTTTTGAAGTCCAGAATACAGCAAAATAAAATTCAAAGGGTTTTTAATGACTTTCAAGCACTGTGCATTAATTAATTATTACATTATCTATTATTAAAACATTATCTATTATTTTATCTTTTTGCAATTGCTATATATAATATTAAATATTCGCTGATCTTGATGATTTTATATCTCAGCATGACCATCATAGTTAAGTAAATGTGTGCCATTTTTTAACAAAAGTAATATAAATTTTACCTGTGTAGAAGACTTCATCATTAATAATAAGTGAGATGTTATCAACTGTTCCAATATGAGCAGCTTCTATAGTATATATTACATTTGTGTCGTTAGACCCACAGATTTCTTCAGAATTTCCAGAACAGTAGACATCACAGACAGAAGAATCAAGTACTTCAAACTCTGCAAAAAATTTCATTAGCTGCCATTTGACTTCAAAAATAAAACAGTTGTACAATAAGGATATCAAATTCAAAATTATTAAAAAATATTCTTATAAACCCTATTATGTAAGAATGCAAATTTAAATGCTTAAAATGACTAAAATATATATGATCAATATAATGTTCAAATCTTTAAACAATAATGTGCAGAAATTTTTCAATTATTTAATATCCACATAACTGTCTTTTTATTTCTATGATAAACTGTTGCACAAAAAATTAATTAATTGTACAAATGAAACCCCTATTATTGGAAATTTTTATATTTGCGCAGATGAAAGTTTGCTTGAATATTTGGACAATATAAAAAAAATTAAGGACACTTGAATTGCTGATCTTAAACATTACAGCATAATAATATTCAAGGTTAATTTGTCTATTTTTATTCAGTTTTTAAAAAATTTATTCTTTATCATATAGCAGCAATAAAATTTACCTAAAAATATATTTAAAACTGTCATAATACACATGAATATAAATCCATTAACTAAAAAAAAAAGAGAGATGTATTGTGATAATTAATTAATTTAATTTTTTTTAAGTTTTAAATTATGTAGAATGATTTCTGTACAATAACTAGCTTGAAAATTATTGATGAGAAAAATTTAAATTTTGAGTAATAATTAATTTTTTTAAAAATTCTATTAAAATTTTAATAAATCTTTCCTTAATGAGCACTTACTACCTAAGAAATTACTATGTTCCAAATTCAGTAGCTCTTAGTTCCGTGGACTGCCCAGTGGAGCTTTTTTAATTAGTTTTTTATCATGCATAGTACATTGCACAATCTATATATCGTATACCAGACGATAAACATTTCAATTCACTTCTATCTTATATTACAAGTTATCTTGTCAATAAAGAAAATAAATAAATAAACCCTGAGATAGCAATTTAAAAAGTAATTATAACATTTTTCAACGTACATAACATTTTTTTTATAAAAAAGTAATTGTAGCATTTCTTTTCCTAACTTTTAGCTCCTTATATTATTTTACTTGTTGTACATCAACAAAATCAGATCAGAAAATACCCAATAAGTTAAAATACTTAGCTTACCCTTATAAATATACAATTTTCCACTTAATATTACAAAATTTGTTATTTCCTCTTCAAGTTGAAGTTTAAAATTTCTGTATTAAGATATATTTGAAAGATATGGCTCTTTTATTTAAAAAAAAAATCTCTAGAAAATAATCTTTATTTGAAGCTCAATTTATGGTTTTTATTTCATCATAATCAAATTTATTGTACTTCTAGGATGTAATTTTCATTTTGTTATATGTCATGGTTCTTGAATTTGAAATATAGATAAATTTTAGAAATAGAATTACATTAAAATATTACTTAACAAATTAACAGTTTTTAACTGAAAGTCATGAAACTAAATACAAATTATTTCCTGGTAGGATGATTTAAATATATATTGGCTGAATAAAGTCAGACACTCCTCTATTTAAATAGCTTATTAATTTTTTTTTTAATTTCCAATGTAAGCTTATAATATTTTATTTAGAATTTAAAAATTTAGGACACTTTCTCATTAGACTAATTTAGTAAATGATAAGATGTCTCCATAACCTTATCAAAACCATGTAATACATATTGCATCATGATTAATAAAATTCAATATTGTTTTCAAGGATAAAAAATTTCTTATACTATCTTAAAACACACTAACTTCAGTAAAATATTTTTGCTTATTATATCTTATAAAAGTGATTCATAAAATTTGCACTTGGAATAAAGTCATTTTATAAAATGTTCTCTAATTAGTATTCTTGTGGAAATGTCCATGAAAAACAAGAAAAGAAATAATAAAAAACAGATAATACAAATGGTAAAATGGCAATGTTTTTCAAAATGCAAATGTTTTGAAAATAATGTCAAATTTTTTCAAAACTTTTTCTTACTATACCATATTATTGTAGCCATTAACACTAGAAGTACTAGAGTGACTGGTCAATCTCTTGTAGAATCAATGTCTATCTGATCTCTGGTAATTCTACTATTAATTAAATAAAAAATCAAATTCACTAGATTAGTAGAGTAGTTACTTTTAACAATAATAGAAAATCATTCAAATAGCTTCAAAAAAATTTCCTTTTATTAGAAATTTTATTTGCATATAATAAAAAGTTATATAATCCTGCATTGTTTTTATTTTATTTAAAATATAAAAATTTCACGAAACTGTTACATCAGTACATATTATTTACTAACTTTATATCACTCAAAGAAAAAAATATATCTAACAAATCAAGAAGTCAACTTTTTCAAAATCTGGCAACTTCATTAAAGGTAAAAAGTTTTGCCCATATATTAGGAGATATCTAGTTCCTTTGTCCTTGTAATAGGAAATTAAGAGTAAAAAAGAAAATTGTCTGCTTGCTTCCATTCTGGGATGCAGGAGAAAACTGATGACCAAAAACAAAATTAGAACTGAAATTCATTCTTTTATTTTGTAAGAATTGGAAGTTCCCTCTACTGTTTAAAAGCCAATGGTATCATTTATTACATAGGCATGTATTCTACAGAGCTGCAACCATTATAATTCATTATATTGAATTAAAACTAACAGTTATTAATATCAAAGTTCATAATGCAACATTACAATAATGTCTTCATAAGTTCATCTAAATATTATTTAAACAAAGAAATTAATTTAAAAATGTGAGAAAAGAAACATAAGGATTTTCACCGAACAATGCAGAAAGCAAAATAAAAATTGTTTGAAAAAATTGCAAAACTGGTCAGATGTGCATAGTTAAATACATAGTTAGTCAGATGTGCATAGGAAATGAAGAGATAAGATAGCATCAAATTTGTTTTCAGTTTCCTAATCTGACTACATTTGCATTTTAAAGAAAAAGAAATGTAATTTTTATAAAATATAATATATATACATATAAATCATTAACTTTACCAGACACATCATTTCCACAAAGACAATAAATTCCACTCATCAGTCCTATGTAAGTGAATTTTTGTTCAGCACATTGCTGTTTGCATAAATCTTGTGTCAGCATGTCAACTAAGTATCCTCCGGAGGAAACACGAAACTCTGAAGATTCATCGTTAAGTTCCAAACATAGAGGCTCTCCTGAAAAAAAAAAAAAAAAAAAAAAAAAATTATTTTTAAGTGACAACTCTCATGAGCTTTAACTCATCAGGAGAAGAGCAGGTCTAAAATGCTAAAGAATTAATATCGTTAAAAATGAATTAATTAAGCTTTATTTGTAACTAATCATAATTATAAATATAGCAGTATTAAATACTTATATAAAATATATAAATTCTTGGCTATCCTTTCACTGCTTTCTAAAAAAGCACTTTCCCACTGCAGATTTTTTTTAAAAATCATGTCTATAATTCAAAGAAATTTGATAAGAAACTGCCATATTTCTCAAGTCTGACAATGATAGTCTTTCACCATACAAAAATTAATTTTCATAGCTTATGAAAGAAATCTCAATAATAATATTTTTAATAATTATTACTTTAAGGGAATATGGGAAATTATCATCAAGTATTTCTTCAATATTTTCATATAGCCTCAATTCTAAATATTTCAGTCCTCTGCTTACTATTAATGATTTCTAAACAATATTTGGACATTAAAAGAAATACCGCAAAAAAAAATATCAACCAAAAAGAAATTTTACAAACTTTTAAAATAAGCAACAACTTAAAACACAAAAATTTCTAAATATTAAATGTTTATAAATTTTAATTGTTAAATTCTTTGATGAGCAAAAATACTAATTTTACTGGCAAGAGAGTAATCTGTTTTACTATACATCAAGATATGAAAGGTATCAATGCATATCTAGACCTATTTCTTAGAAATAAGTAAATAAATAAATGCATATACTAAAGTTGATATAAATTAAACAATTTTCTTATAAATACTCATTGCTATATATATATATATATATATATATATATATATATATATATATATA
>JAPMOR010063934.1:165180-259760 GCA_026543865.1 Argiope aurantia
AAAAAAAATTATTATTATCAAATATATTAAAAATGGAAAATTTTTATTACAAATCAGAGATAAAAAAAGAAATAACTATTCTTTAAGAATTATTAAATTATTTTAGAATTTTTTTTTCTGCTCTTTAACTATATATGTCTTTAAAAGAATTAACCAGCACTCTTTGTAATTGAAGAAACCTAGTAAAACATCAGTATATCACATGATTAGCCATTTAACACAGTCTTTTCCTAGTATAAATATGTCTGTCATAAATTAGTTCCATAAATATTAATGCATAAAGTTCTGAAATAGGTAAAAAAAAATCAAAAAGTAATAAAATAAAAATTGATAAAACAGACAATTGGCAGAATACCTCAGATAAATGGCAATAAAAAAATTATTTGCCTTAATCTTTTGCCTGAATTTACTTAAATTTTGCTTTAAAGTAAATTATTTTGATTTTGTGATACTTTCCAAGCTTAGGGCCTGGAATAACTGTAACCCCTTATCATTATAATGTCAATTAATGAACAGGGAAAAAAGATATATTTTTACTTACCTTTGATTCCATGAAACTGAATAAGATAAAAAGAAAAAAATATTTAGTATAAAATAAAATTTAGGATAAAAATAAGAAACATTTTTTGTTGTTAATTAATATAGAAAGTTTTACCAACTAAGCAGTGATCAGATATAACAGAAAAAAAGAATGCTAGAATGCAATTTCTACAACTAAACTTCTATAAAATCATAAGCCGATGAGAATGACAACAGTAAGCAATTATAAAATTTAATATATTCTTATAAATCAAAAATGTAATTTAAAAAAAGTGCAAAGTCTACTTTACTGAAAGCTCAAAATGCACTTAAATGGAAATGAACTTTTACTATAAGTAATATTTCCGTAAATAAAAAAGGGCATTTGAGGGAAATGATTGTTTATAAAACATTTAACAAAATAATTTTTTTTATAACTAAATGGAAATACAAATTTCTTGTTAAATATTTTTTAGAAATTCAAAATTGTAATAGTACTTTAGCCAAGAAGTTAATTTTTTAAAATAAGCCGTAATGTATAAACAAGGCAATAACCTGATATGAAATACTGGATTTTACTTTATTAAAGCCTTCCAAGTTGTCTTATTATTATTTTTTTTTTTTAATATTTTCTGGTGTCTGAAAGAAATTTTGAGACTACAATAATCTAAGAAATAATAAGTCATTTGTACAATAAAATATTCTTTATTAAAAATCAAAAATATGCACAAATTTTTACATGTTTTTTTTTTAATTTAAGAATATATTAAACACTTTGAAAAAACTGAAAATCAAGTTCCACTTCTTACATCTGTTATAAAAAATATGCCCTTCAAAAGGAATCAAATTTTATTATTTATCTTATAAGAAAACCATTTGAAAGTTACATTAAAAAAATAAATATTGTTTTTATTCATTAAAAAAAAAGAGCACAATTTTAACTTGCTTTCAGCTATCCAAACTGGTTTTGTATAAATTCATTATAAAATAATAATATTACATTTCACAACTTTATCTGTGGATTCATTTTTAATACCCACAAAACAATGTCTTTTAACTTTTTCATTTGAAAATGATTTGCAATGTTCTGAAATGTTCTCAAAGTCATAGTCAAATCATCTATAGGTAAAAGAGTGGTGAATTGTCCAGCACAAGAGCAATATCGAATCATGTTTCTGTCCTTAATCATTTTGCATTTAACACACTGCAAATCTTGAAGAACATGTGCCATTGACTTTCGATGAATACATTCAATCATCATAGATTCAATTTCCTTTGTATCATAAGGTACTTTGCAAACACTACACAACCACACAGGAATTCCAGTTGTTTCATTGATCACATATTGTTCACGACATAAATCAATATTACTACAAGTACTGCAGCTTTTACATATAACTTCTGTTAGAAGAAAAGACAAGCAAGGATCTCTCCATTCTGCTTCATCACTGAATTCCTTCACACCAACTATTCTAAGAAGATCACGGCGAACTTTCAAAACAACATCACCTAGAGAGCTATCTAATGATAATACCTTGCAAACAGCTTTAGTAAATTCCAAAGCTGGACTTGACATTTTAAGATAAGAACCTGGTAAAACAGGAAAGACGTTTTCTCCATTAGGTCCTATTTCAGAAGGTAACTTTTTCTTTATTTTTTCCACTAATATATAAAGCTTATGTGCAAGATTACTTCTGATATATTTTGATAATGCTGTTGGAGTTTCATCTGGATTTTCATCAGGAACAGGCATTTGACTTGGATTAGGTGGATTCACAATAGAATCTGAATTTTCTTTGTAATAGCTGTACGCTTCCTGAATATAGTCAGCTACAACATTGTAGAAATTATCATCAATTGCTGCCACTTTTGGTAGAAATTTGGCAATATGGAAGCACAGAGTAAGAGATCGTTTTTCGTTTTCATCTTCAGCATCATCATTCAATTCTTCAGAGTCCTTTTCTTCTTGACCTGAAGTTTCTGACTTTTTCTCATGATTGACCTTGATGCCAGCAAAATTAGCTGTATCTAACCATAACAAATATTCCCAGCATTCAGTCAATTCAAACTGAAGACCATGAAAAATTTCCTTTCCTTGAATGCACTCATTTACATACTGAGTATAAGCTAATGCATCCTCAATAGATTTCCGTTTTGTACATAGGATTATACGATTGTAAGACGCATACACAACAATAGATCCTAATTTTTGATACTCATAAATTACTTGAGTAAACATTTTTTTCATTAAATTATTAAGAATTTGTTTGATGGCAGGTTCATAAAGCAAAGACTGAGGACTTCGCAACCATCTATAAAAATTAACTATTTGGTTATCAGCAAAAACATTTTTGTATTGAATAACTTCTCGAACCCAGCTTGCAACCATGGTTCGTAATATACGAAATGCACCAGCACACAAAGCACTCTCATCATATACTCCAAGGTTTGAAGTTATTCCTTGTCCGCTCATCATATCTGCTAATGAGGAAACAGATCCTGAATCAAAAGCAATACTAGCACTAGTTCCTTCAAGCTCTATAAGATTTTGTGCCTGTAACACAGTAGTGACAGCCATACCCTCAATAAGAAGTTCTACACAGACACTGGGATATGCATCTGTCTTATTCACCTCAGCTAAGACATTTTCAGACTCTGCAAGCAATCTGTTATCATCAGCCTCTTTGCCACCCAAATCTGGTCTCTCTGTAGGTGAGCACCAAAGAATGAAATTTTGCTTTTGTAAATGACGAGCAAAAAAGACATCGCTACCAAAAAGCGAGGCATCTTGCGGCAAGTTACCAATAGGTATGTGAAAATACCTACATTGCTCTAAGAGTACAGATATGGCAGATTCAACATTCATGAAATGCTTCATCATAGTTTTAGAACCAACTCTTTGCCAATCCATAACTTGATATAACATATCACTGTCATGAATGTGAATAGAAATCAGAGGGAATTCAGTAAATCCAGGCATTAGAGTGCATATATCTTGTGAAGATATGGGCGACTGAATTACCACAGCAGTTGGTCCACGCTTTTCATCTTTGTACATCATTAAATACTTTTGTAAGCCACGATATACTAACTTAATATCTTTTTCTAGGTGAATTTCAAATGTGTAATCACCTTCAGGTAAAAGTGCAGGATCAACACCACTCTCTAGTTTTGCATTTCGTTCATTAGTGAAAACATTAGATAAGTTTGGCATTTGATTTGTTCTAACAGTATCTAGCACATAAACCACTGCCTTCTTTGAAGGAGGGAAAAAGAAACCAAACATTGACTTTTGTCCGCAAGAATGATGATATAAATACAGTAACTTCAGAGATCCAGGCTCAAGATAATTATGCTGTGCTAGAGTTCTAAACTCTAAATGTGTTAGATTGTAAATATCAGAATCTGATGAAGCATATTGTCTCACAAATTTACGGCTCACAGCACATACACATCCTAACTCAATCAAGGCACGAAACAGAAGAGATACTTGAGTTTCATATACTCCTTCAACATGTGGCAAAGACAATTCTGCCAAAATATCATTAGAATGCTGTTGATAAATTTCTTCATCAATCATGTACTCATATAAATTATACACTTGATGAGATCGAGGTAAAATACGATTAACTTTCTTCCACAAAGGACTCTCGCCCTGTTTAGGGATATGTTGATTTACATAAAATATTCTAGGGATATTTAACTTAATACTATGCAAATCATTTTCTATTAACACCCACAGCTTATATATCCCTAATTTTCCTGTTTCAGCTATCTGTATAATCTGCCAAGGACTATCCAAAATTGTTCTTTTGGCTTTTCTTAAAAACTGGCCTATACCAGTGTAGGTTTTACTAGCACCAGATGAGACTTTGGAAATAGGTGGCAGATTAGTACCACTCTCTATTGCTTTAGACTTTCTCTGTTCTATCTGAAAAGCCCATTTTTTCTTTTGATATTTCAGCCAATTTATGATTTCTTCTCGAGTTTTTCCAAGGCTTGGGGGTGGACCTAGATATTCCTGCCAAGTCATGGCAAGTTCTGCTTCACTCAAATTAGTTCTCTTCTTTTTGTTCAAGCGATTATTTTTTACACTTGATGTTGCTTTTCGCTTGATGCACACAGGCACACCTACAGAACTACTTGATGGTGATAACTGATCCTCAATGTCAATAATATTTTCAGGTTCTTCTGTATTTTTTTCTTTATGGAAAAAAATCTCTGTTATTTTCTTTTGCTTTAAGCTATCATTTTTTTCTAACAGACGTTTGTGTAACCAATCTGGATGAGCAACCCGAGGCACAGGATTTGGAACCTGTTGCAAAGCTGCTGGTATAGTAATTATTTTCTGGATTGTATTGCTAAATCTTTCTATATAATATTCCCAGTCCAATATTGAACGAATATCAAAATCAATCAATCCTGGTGATTTTAACCACTTTCTTAAATAATGCTTTTTAACACTTGGCTCAGCTTGAAAAATAGCAAGTGGAATAGCTCTTTCAGTTACTGGTGAACCTTCAGGTTTCTTAGAGATAATAAAGCGACAACTCAATCCTGCATCTTTAACCATTTGATCTCCAAGAAACTCAGCTAATCTTTTGGCAGTACTGATAGAAGTTGACTTCTGCCCTTCATAATCTTCAAGCTTACGAGACATACTCCGGTTTTCAGATATTAAATCAAATAACTCCTTATCAGGCATATTAACAGCTTTTGTATAAAGAACATCTAACCAATAATCAGCAACTTTTGCAACAGCTGAATAGCATTCCGTAAGGGTGTTTCCTTTCAAAAATGCTTCAAAAACAGAAGACTGGAATATTTTAATTAACTGTAATTCTCCTCTTCTCTTCACTTCAAAACCTTTCAGCTCAGCAAGTGATCCATCAAAGTTAAAAACAGCATATCGCTTCTTTAATTTTTTACCCTCTTCTTTAGATGCTGGTAGAACCATAGCTAAATATGGGCCATCGACTTCAAAAAAGATAGAATTTTCACTTCGAATTTCATATACATGGTTTTCAACATCAACTAACTCATGATATTGATCATTTGTATTGTGATCTTGGACAATAACATTTAACATAGCACCAGGATAAGAAATATGCAACTTTGGTTTTTTAGAGTTGGAAGTTTTAATGGTGAAATTCTCAGGAAAAGAAGATGGCAAAATACACCAAATACCATCAGTATCAAGCTCTAAAGGTCTTCCAATCTGTTCAACAAGTTCCCTAGCTTTTGTAATAATGCCAGCACCTGTATGGCACACAATACCCGCCATTTCCATACTATACCAACGAGCTCCTTTTCTCATTACATACCCATAAAATGAGTTCAAAATACATTTATGGGCAAGCTGCAAGGAATCATACAGAACTTCTAGAGTTTTGGATGATTTAATTGCAGAAGCATCTCCTTTAGCAACTGCTTCTGCCACTTTCTTTTTAGCTACTTTCAACAAACCTTTGAATTCATAGCGACGATCACGAAAGGCACGTACAGTATCTACATAAAATGAATTTTCACGCTGGCATACAGTGGAGTTGCGAACTTCTATCTTGGTTACATGAGTCTTTTTGTAAGCTTTTCTGCAATATTCAGTCAACCTCTTTTTCTCAATTGCACACTGATCTTCTTTACTAAGTTCATGAAATGGAACTGGCTTACCACCTGGAGTTGAAGATGGAAACATTTCTGTTTCAAGTTGCTGTTGGATGCGTTGAAATTCACCCCTTGATGCAGGCATGATCTCCCCTCTCCAAGTCCAAGGCATCACTCTTCGGCACCGGGCTCCAGGTTTATTAAAGTCACAAGCAGCACAAGTAGTTTCATCAACCATTGCAGAAGGTTGCAATCTGTTTGTTAAAATAATATTTGGATACATGGCACCAACATCCAAATGGTAAATAATAGGATTTTCTAATCTGGATGGGCAATCACGAAGCTTCCTCAACTTCTCAACAATTTCATCAATAACTTCTTTTAAATTGAGAACTTCTGATATTGGAATACCTTCTTCAATTTCAATGGTATGACGTAATGTTCTTTCCACATCACCCATGAGTTTCTGAAAGGCCTCTGGAACAAGTCGGAATCTACATGGTAAATTTGCACGGAAAACTCCAGCTTCTAGAGACTCTACATGTCCACCAACATAAGTTTCTTGGTCTAAAACATGGCCATCTTCGGTTAACTTATTTAAAACAGTTTCTTGCTTATTGGGAAAGATAATATTTGCATGAAATGCTTGAACCATAAGCAATGATTCACATAAAGTACCTGACCCTTTCCTTAATACTTCATCTGGCTCCATAGGAATAATTGTACACAAGGCAAAAATAAATGGATGCACATATTTCATATATAAATAGTATGTTGCAACAGCATCGGAAACAGAATAACTAGCTAATACCTGAGGCTGTTCCGAAGCCATGCGGCACATATCTTCAGGGTCAAGTTCTACAGGATCATATCTTAATTTTGCTTTTGCTACAGCTTTTAAATTATGACTCCCAACAGGCAAATAACTATCACGTTTTACCCAGTGTAAACAATCAAGATGTGCACATGGCCTTGATAAATAAAATCCATCTCTATTACAAGAGAAACCAATTTCTTTTAGCATATTCAAATCATAAACTGCTGCTCTAGCTTCTATAAACTTAAAATCAAAATTATCCCCGTTATAAGTAACAAAGACTAATGGTTTCACTTCTAAAATATGATCAAAAAATCTTTGGATGAGTTTTTCTTCATTTTCCTCATTAAACACAGTAAAGTTACCTTCAAATTCAGGCTTGGGTGTATATTCAAAATCATCTACATCTGTAGATACAATTTCTCGATTTGTAATCAAAAAACCCTGGCCATCGATCATATATGATATCATCATAATTTGATCAGTACTGACATCAGGGAATTTCAAAGGGAGCTTTGTGGTTTCAATATCATATGCAAGAACAGTTACATCAGCTGGTTGTAAAAGTTCATCACATAACTTGATTTCAGGTGGCATATTTCCTCTTCCTTTAACAAAATACCAATGACCAACAAAAATTTTTAAGTCAATTGAAACTCTGACATGATAAGGCACATCATATTCTCTAATGTCTATAATGTTGTCAAACTGTTCAAAATATTTTTTGGAAACGGAATTTTCTGCACTTTTACCCAAAACTTCATTGAAAGAAATGGAATTATTTGATTTGTCCTTATTTTTCTTCACATATGGCATGATTTCCTTTCTCACTTTAATTAAATCAGTCACTGTAGTAAAAAGAAGCTTTACAAATTTACCTTTAAGTCCAGATAAGTGATTTGGAAGGTCTAAGTTTTCTTTCTGGACGATTTCAACTTTACTGATAAGGCCAGTATATTTTCTAGTCAAGTGAGTTGCAACTTCATGTTCTGTTCCATCTACTGTGCACACATAAAAATAAGGCTTGAACGGTAAGGTTGCTTTAAATCTCCCACCATCATCTTCCAGGAAATAATAATCAACAGCACTAATTAGACGCCTGTCTTCATCCAGAATTTCTGTAAAATGCATATTGAAAAGCCATGCTTTTCTTTCAACAGGTTCCTTATATCGAACAAAACCAAATTTGGCATCGATTTCATCGTTAAATAAGGATTGTTGCAATCGCCTTTCACTAGTGTCTTCTTGTCTGGAAGACGATTCGGACGATCGCAAAGGGTCTGCTTTATATCGTCCAGAGTTCATTAACACCATTATGAAATAAAAATAGTGGTCAATATATGTAAAAAAAAAATCAATAATGATATCTTAACGCTGTTAACTTTAGCACTAAAATTATTTCAAGTTATCTACAATCATATTTTGATTTTACGATCGGAAATCGTCGAAACTCAAAAATCAAAACACTTTTTCGCGCAAGCAAAATAACCGCGCAATTATAAGGTTACAGTGAGCATCTTTTTTTTATATATATATAGAGAGAGAGAGAGAGGAATGGGAATTAAAAGTAGTGTATTTTGATGTTTTTTCAGAGATTATTTTGAATGAAATTATTACCTTTTATTTATACTTATTTATATTCTTGAAATTTTAAAGAAATTGAAATAAAGTACTTGATAAAATTTATTTCAAACAATTTTTCGAAAGACCCGAACGACTAGATATAGTTTTCAAATTCAAAGTGAAAAGAATAACTCGCTGAAGAAACTGCAGATGATTGTTCAATCCTTCATAGAATTATATTATAGAGCTATTTTATGTTGTTTTATTTATTTATTTTTTATATGTTCGATAAAATAATTTGAAATTTAGCATCTGATATAATTTTTTTTATTTATTTTTTAAGCATCTGATTAATTTATTTTAAATTTTAAATTTATTTATTTATTTAAACCATAGATCTTTCGAAGCTCAAATAATAGGTCATTTTAAACACATTTTTAAAAAGCTACTTTTGAGTATCCTTGTTTCTTCTAATAACAATAGAGATGCATAATCCTATATTTTTTGAATCACAAATAATTTTGATATTGTTATTTTTAAATATTTGTTCCAAATATCTGTTATTTCAATCATACTGTTAATTAAAAATTATGAATTAGTATTAAATATAAAATTTATTAATTGTAATTAATAATTAATTTTTTTTATTTAAGTAACGGATGATTGACTTAATCTATGTATTTCAGCTTACTTTTTAATTTTGATGTTTTTTTAAATCTATTTATTTAATTTATTTATTGGAGTAAAGCATTTTCAGAAAAAGCTGAATTTTAAAAAATGTAATTTCTTTAAAATTTTTGCTTTAGTTTTATATTTTGCTAATAGATGGCGCCTGCAGAATGAATACTATTAAGTCATGTCACAGGCAAGTAGAAATAATCTTTATGAGATAGAGCATTATCATTGTCATTCACACTTACGGGCACGTTCTTGTGAATTGTCGATTTCAGTGATATGCGATTCAATGATACGGTAATTCGAAGAATAACCGGTCCGCTCACTTTTCAACCCATTCTCAGATTTCTGCTTCTCTCTTTATGACGTCAGTTAAGAGGATGGGGCATTTCCTGAGCACATAAGAGAAGAATGTTTTGTGTTTCTGGGATTTCCTTTCCTTCCCCGGGAAGGCCCGGGATCATTCGATATCCGATCTTTTCTTTCAAAGGTGTCGCCTCGGGTCCCAGAATGTCAATGTAGGGAGTTGTTAGTTTGCGGTTTTAGGTTGAAGGAAATCCACGACTCTTTTTATTTTTTGTCCACTCTCAACATATTTGCCTATTACAGATTTCAAGATTTTACTTTAATATCGTACATAAAATTGAAATCGACTGACTCCTTCGATATCTTTTTAGTACATTCACCTAAGAATTATCGATCGAATATTAATTTTTAAACATTATGAATTATTTTTTGTATTATTTTTCAATACACTTTTCAGTATTTCAAGGTAAAAATATCAATAAGGAGGAAACTTGAGATTCATTTTATTTGAATTTGTAGTTGCAGTTTTGGATAATTCTATCTCATTTCTGTTGTTTTTGATAACGAAGCATTGTATAGTGTTTATCATGAGGTTTCATGGTACAATAACCTGAGAATGATCAATTATATATTTATAAAGTGAAAATAATTTTTTTTAAGTTGATTATTTTCCAAGTATTATACAACAAAAAAGGTCTTATATTCTTTTTTGTTAAATATATTATGAAAATAAGTTAAAAAATTTTATCGTGTAAATATTTTTCAGACTTTTATAGATGTGATTTCATTGATCGTTGTAAAAGAAATCATTCATTTCTTCTATACAATTAGAAAGAATCATTAGATGAATGGATTATTCTAAGCATAACTAATTTTATATTCCTTTTCATAGGCTTTTTGTATTCTTAAAAAAATATTTTGAAAAAAACATAATTTTTTTTTATCTAAATTTTTTTTTCATTAATTGTTTTATTTTACTGCATTATTCTGTAAGTTTACCATAGAAGGACTTAGGGTTTGAACTTTTATCACAATTTTTCTATGGGTTAAAATTACTACTACATTGCCATTAAATGAATGTATATATTTTTTTGGGTTCATAAAAATAGATTAATTTGATTTTGTAATAAAAATTAATTAAGAAACTTTTATGATGTACAACTGCATTAAAATTCCAATTATAACAAACTTGCCGCTGTACCTATATTTATTTCTTCCCTTGCACTTACTTTTTCCATATACAAGAAAAGTAAAACACATTTACATTTACGTCGTACAGTTTTTATATTTAATTCTTTATGAGGTTTTAAGAGCCCCAAACCACAATGAATTACTGATGGAAAGATTTCAGGTAAATGATAATTTTAACTTCAAATTTGGAGCAAATATTTAAAATGATTGCTTGAGATTGATAACATAATGAAGTCCGCTAGTTTTTAGGTTAATAATGGTTTTCAAGAGCTTAAATTTTAATTTTCAAAAATGTGCATTGGTACATATTAAAAACCATGATTTTGATATTATGTGATAAATTATAAAATAATGTCAAACTTATCAAGTGAAATAAAATGTTATTCAACAAATACAAATTTAATAAAAAGCAGAGGAAAGAAATTATGTGAGAGTCACTTGGTTACATTAAAATTTTAAAAATGCTAAAATATGAAACAAAAGCTTGCCAAACAGTTAAAAAACATGCAATAATTTTAAAAGATAGTGTTTAATATAAATTACAAGACTAGTCGTCTTAGGTGACCAGCTGATTCAACGGGATTAATATTCGCTAATATTTTCTGTTAAATATTTTGTGTAACTTGGTTTCTTAATATCATCTGCAGCAAAATATTTTTAAGCGCCAAAAATTAATGTTATACTGTCATGTCATCACAAGATCCCTGTGTTGTTTTGTTTACTGCATTGCGTATCTCCCTAATCTTTTATCAATTCTCGTTAAATCTGAAGTTCTAATTAAAGTGGAAGCAATTAAACTTCAATGAAAACAAAACTTTTTTGCTGAAATCAAATAAATTAAAAAAAATATAGAAACCAGAATCATTCAGCAATGAAGTCCTCCTTGCACTACTAACTGTTTTTATATATGTTACGGCCAAACCCCGAAATTGGCCAATTCGCATTTTGGCCAAGGTTGCTGTAAATGTATCGGCCAATGTCCGATCTTTTCTTGCTTTCGGGCTTTGGCCGGCCAATTCGCGAAGTGGCTTGGGAAGATCGGCCAAAGTAGGAAGAAACAAATCAAGAACAGATTGTTTTATACACTGTTGAAAATGAAATATTTAAAAATGAGTACTTCTGTGTACTGTTTTTAAGTACAATTGTTTTAGAAACGAATTCAAATATAAGTGACACCTCTCAGTTAAAAATAAGCTTGTAATACATAGAAATATGATCTCGTGTTATTCTGTTCTCATATTAAAGCACAACAGAAATTATTCAGTGAACGTATATGCTGTAACAAGTGATTAGATTTGCAAGTGATTAGATTAGATTTGCTCCCTTCAAAATGACGAATTATATCATGAGTAAATGCATTGCGTATCGTGTATAAATACAAAGGTAAATTGAGTAATCAATTTGTCAATTACCTTTAAGGATGATCCTTAGTCTTTTTCTGTTCCATAGTTAAGTTAACTTAATGTTAAAGATCTCAGATCACATTACCTCCCGAAATATCGCTTTAAGAAAATATGATTTTTTTTTTTTTGAAAAGGCAAAAAGCAAATATAAGGGCAAATTAAAACAAATATGAAGGAAAAATAGTTTTGTTGTTAATATTATTTAAAGACATTTCTTTGTTGGCGCCATCTGTCGAATTTCGCCTACAATATATCATTTACATAAATGTCATTATATTCATTTTAATTTACTCTTAATATTGTTTTTTCCCTTGTAAAAAAGTTTGTATTTTATGAATCGATATTTCGGAAGAGAATGAAATCAGGAAAATTTAGCATTAGGTCTATGGGGCAGCAAACGTTTGAAGATCACCCTTAAAACATTTCTTGGAATACAATGCTGTTGTTCGAGTTAACCTAATTGGCAGCGCATTGGGCTGCAGATCGAACGGTCTGTGTTCGAATCCCTCTGGGTCCAACCACGTCAGTCGAGATTTCGTTTTGGAAATTAGGCAAAATTTCTGTAGATTTGGAAAAAAACATACTCATATTCGAATCCTTGTACGTATTCAAAAAGTGAGTATATGCATTTCTCAAATTTAAGTCAAATGTACTCGGAACTATTATAACAACATGAAGTACTCAAGAATGAGTACATTTTACTTATTTTTAAGTATTCTGTTTAATGTGCCGCCTTCTGATTAATCTACCATTATCGCATCGGGCTTTGGCCAAGGATTCCCAGCCACTTCGCGAAATGACCAGCCAAAGTAAAATATACTATATTAATTGCAAGTACTTCGGACTTTGGCTAAACCTTTTGGCCAAAACGCGAATTGGCCAGCCAATTCGCGAACTAACCGAACTTAGGGCTTTGGCCGAACTTCGGGCTTATACATATATAATTTATGCAATCTCTCAAAGAATTATTCAATAAAAATTTCTCTGATTTCTCATGCAAGGAAGATGGCTAGAGCCACTAGGATAAGAAAAGGCCACAAACAGGTCAAATTAAAGAACTTCATTTTTCTAGTTGCTTAATTGATAAGTTTGTAAAAAATACAAATTCTAAAAATCATAAAATGATAGAATAAGTAACACTTTATCACGTATCAGTCATGGCCAGTTTCTTACATGTTTCATTATGTTCACTTATTTAATAGAAAGTTTGTCTCAATACTGTTGTGCAGAACCGGAAAATCTAGAGTTATAATAAATCAATAAAAACAAATACATTTCTTCTAAGTTAATGAGATAAAAAAGATTTATCTAAACAAAATAAATTGAATTAAAGTATGAAATTAAACTGCCAAATTTATCAAAAAAAGCGATCTCATTCTGTGCATTGCTTATGACAGCGAAATACCTAAATCAGCTATTGATTAAAAATCGAGATGGACTATCTTCCCCGGTGGAGTTCTAGTGGAATGATAGACTTTGCACTGAGAGAGCAATTTTATGAAAACAAAATACTAATGAGTTTATTTCATATTTTAAAGCAACTTATTTAAATGGAATAAATGATGACTATGTCTCGGGTACCGTTTATCCTTTTGTATATTAGTCCACTTGAAAATTTTAAATAAAAATGTGTATTTTTTGTTAAAAATTTGGCAATAAACCTTCATTTCCGCTTTCTTGTGTTTGCGCATTTCCAGTTTTAATATGTAGACATTTGCTTTAAGTAATTTTTCTGCTGTGATTTAAAGCAATTGAAATTATTTGAAAGACGCATTAAATCGGAAATTCTAGAATAGTGCAATAGCATTATACAATAAGCGACAAATTTAATAATATCATTAATAAGTGCCCATCCAAATGTCATTTAAACACATTTTTTAAGAATGCTTTAATTAACTTTCTTTTTTTGCATAAAACCGTATACTCTCCAGGGATTTTGAATTTTAGCTTTATTATTTTTTTACATTAAGTCAGCTAAGTAATATTTTAAGAACATTTTAAATTTAAATCGACAATAATCACAATCAAGATTAGTGAATCAAATGTATACGCCAGTTGTTTCCAAAATAGATTCTTAAAAAACTATCAATTTAAGATTTGGTGAACAATGAAATAAAATTATTCTGGTTACAATTTTTTATTTAGAACAAAAACTTGAAAAGATGCTAGAATTCGGAAACAAAATAAAACTGTAAATATCAGAAAGAGTGATGTAGAAAAAACATATTCAAATCTCCACATGTGTTTAGTAATTGCCTATTTAAACAAAAGATATTGACCATCTTTTTCAGATAGCGTTTTTTCGCAGAAGTCGAGGCATAAAAGGTGGTAAAGGGCCGAGTGACCTCAGGGAAAGGACGAAAAGGATGGACCTCCCAAGTTTAAAACCTCCACTGATTTCCTGTAAACTTTTTATCCACGCGCCGATTTCAATCAGTAGGCATTTTGAACGTTGCGTTGTTTCATATTTAACTCACTTCGAAAAAAAAAGGGAGAAGTATCCGGTCGAAATTTCATCTGAAATAATACTTTTCTACTGCTTTCACATTTTAAATCTAAATTCTTATAGAAAAATTGACGTTTTGAAGGAAATCGATTTAAAAAAGTTTTTTCTTTCTATATCATTTAAGAAGGCATCAATTCTCCAAAAATGAAATTCATTTAATTTAAAAAATAATTTCAGTTTCTCTCCAAAACAATCTTGTGTGCAAACAATAATTTTGCGCGGAAATGTTTGTACGTATAAAGAAGCTAAGAATTACGCACACATACATGCGTGCGCGAACAAAAGAGTTGTCATTTTTAAATTAATACTTTTGATTAACATATATTAAATAAAAAATAAAAATATGTACGTACACTTTTTTAATATTTGAGAAAACTTTGAATTTTTTACACTAAATCTCAGAACTTTTTTCAAATGCTCTCAATCAATAACAAATTCTCAGAATGAAATAGCCTTATATATAATAATTAAAGAATTGGTAATAGTTAAAGTCGAGAATCTATAATAGCTAACGATTTGATTTGGGACCAAACAAAATCGATTGCTTTTACCTTTTTTTAAAAGTAACACTGTCCATTATTATTAATTTTATATTGTGAAGATATTAGTCAATTTTTGGGCGACTTTTTCCCCCCTTCTCTCTTTTTTTTAAAACCGCAATTCTCAATAAAAAATATTCAGAAAATTTGATATTTGACTCAGTAATTAGGTTTCAGATATACAGTTCTTTAATCGGTACGAAATTGTCTCATTTTAAATAATTACATTATAAATTTAATTTCCGTTATGAAATATTTTAAGACATTTTTTTTATCGGCTATAAGTTTATAATATAACATTTCAAACCATTCCATTTGCGCAAACTAATTTCCAAATGTCTTATGAATCTAACTTATCATAAAAGAATTTCGAAACCATTGTTTTGTTTTTAATCTCTCAAAATTTTTATAAATTCATTTTCAAAATCCTAATTCAACTTTTTTTTCCTTTCATTGTTGTATAAAAGAAATTTCATTTTTTTCTTTTCATTTCAGATTCATTTTGAATTTCTTTATAAACAGTATGAAGTAATAGAAATAATTCATATGCTTGAAAATTTACATCTCTATTTAAACTTATAAGTGAAAATGATAGAACGCGTAAATTTTATTGCAACAACAGCGCCTTTACTCGTATCACTGGTCTGAGGCGATTTCAGGTTTTCCCAAATTATGTTTTCTGTAGGATTCCAAGTCTTTTGACAGTAATTGGTTATCAATCATTGATATACCGTTTCGTCAACTAATTCTGTCGGAACTCAGAAGGATTGTACTCTTTGGAAAACGTTCAGCCGATCAGATAAAATATTTGGCAGTAAGAGAAAAAAAAAGAAGGAAAAAAAAACACACACACGATTTTTGGTTCTTTTTCTTAGTCAACAGGAATGATTTAATTTATTTTGTGCTTAAGATATAAAAAAGATTTTAGCTTTTTTTAATATAAAAAAAACGAAAAAATAAAACTTTTTTTCCTTATTATTTTTTTTATTAATTATTTATTGACACTGATTGAATCGGATTTTTGAGGGGTAGGAATATTTTCGATGATACTTTTTTTTTGCTGGTAAGTTAAATTAAATTAAATTATTGACTGATTTATTATTTTTTGTTTGAATAGCTTTCAATTTTTAGTAATCCGCATAGGAACAACAAACAGTATAGACAATATTAACTTATTTAACTCATCGGATTTTTTAAAGTTTTCTTAATATTATGCAAGAATCGAATCTGGGAAATACTTATGTTATTTAATTTATGTATTAAATTTGGGTAATTTTATGCCCTATACAAATCAGATAAGAGTATCTTACTGACTCGGCTTGATTTTTACACTCTTAATGAAAAAGATAAACCATAGATAATGCCATTTTTATGAATTTCGCTATAAAATTATGTTTGAATCGGAAAAAAATCCTGTTGGAAACAATTTAAAAAAATTTTTTTTTTATTATGATGCACTGAGATTCAAGAGAATTACTTTCAATTGAATTACCTTGTTAAAGGGTAAAATACACAAAGATAAGAGGTGACTTTTATAAACTGTGATCTTTAAAACCTTTACAATTATAATATTTATATTAGCGAAATAATGTATTAATTTTACTATTATTTTTTTTAATTCCTAAAAGTATATAGCATTGCGAAACACAATCACCGTATTTAGAGATGTCCTACATGATACCGATTTTTTTAAACGTTTTCTATGAAACATGGCTAAAAATTTTACAATAAACATTTTTAAAACAATGCAGAATTTATTTTAATATATAAGAATATTAATTTGAAGGTATTTTAGTCTTGATAATAAATATTTTATAATTAACGAAGATTTTTTAATAAATTTGCTCGCGTTTCTTTTATTAAAATTTTATCTGAAAAAATAAAATACAATTTCAATAAAAATAATATGTAGACAATATAATCTAGAATATACATGACTGATAATCGAAAGGCTGGTTGCAACTCTTTTTCAGCAATTTTTCTTCGTTTATTTTCAGAAATTTCGATTCGATTTTTTTAAATCTTTAGTTTAAATTGGTTGAGAGTCAGTAAACATTACTGGTATTTTCTTGAAATGATTTTTTTTTTTTGCAAATTTATGAGATTATATTTTCGAGTCTAATGATTTCAGTTCTTTTTTATAGGCTTCTAGAACACTTTGTAGAAGGAACGAAAAAAGCAGAAGAAATTTTATGTTAAATTGGTAATTTATTTAACTACATTTAAATTAAAAATATTCTAAAGAAAATCAGTTCATTACAAAAAGAATAAATAAATATTTTTAATGTGAACATTATAATTTTTCCCGTTAAATTCCGAAATTTTAATAAACGAGGCATTTTTTCTTTACCACATTGCCAACCATAATATTGATGATATGTAAGCAAAAGTATTGATATTGTTACGAAATTTTCTTTACCGGGGTTCGTTTGGATAGTGGAAGTGATATGGTGTGTAGAACGCTCAATCAGTAGGCAGAAGTAGAATAAAAACAACGACGTTTATTTACGCGAAGATACACACAGGACAGCACAAAGCGACAACTATATACAGCACAGAAGACGATTATCTTCACCCGAGACGTGTAGCATACAACAGCATACAACCAGAATCTACTGCAGACAGTAGCGCACAGCTCAGTTCAGCACTAGCTTGACTCAGTCGCTTCCGACTCGGATTACTGACTTCGTCGACTCGACACTGCTGCTCTCGAACTCGGACTACTGGCTTTTCCACTCCGTCTTCGGACTACTCCGTCGTCTCCTTCCGACTTGACTTCGTCGTCTCCCAAATCGGACTTGACTCTCTGGTAGCCGCAGCCCCTTTTATAGGTCTCAGGAGGCGGGGCTAGAAGCCTCTCAACCAATCAGGAACGTTCGAGGCTTATCTCGGTTCCTACTGGACGGATCGGGAAAATTCTCAAAGTTTCGGGTATTATCTATTTTAGCGCCAAAGTCGCCAAATGGTCGCCAAGTTTGTCGCCAAGCTCCGGGACCTTTGACGCGCCACCTGGACTCTGTCCCATTCAGATGACTGTAAAACTTTCTTTCTATTGATGGAATAAACTATGCTGGGAAGCCGAATTGCAGGTTTGTAACAATATATGCGTGATTATACATTAAAAAAATATTTACATTTGGATGAATTTCTGTGCATCACTCAAGAGGTTTTTAAAAATCCATGAAGATAAATTTATCATTGGTAATTTATTTAAAATATCCCATTTATTTTTTTATATTGAAAATAAGACATAAATCTACTTTTAATAAATTGGGTAATCATTCAGAGCAGCGGAATTCTCATGCTAACCAGGCACAGAAAATGTAATTGTGCGAATATCAAATCGTTTCAATCATAGAAATTTAGCAATTATAGTGTTTATATCCATTTAAGGATATCACATATGAAATTTGTTTCGAGAATTGAATATCTGCAGAAAATTGTTTAAAAAAACAAATAAATATTTTTCTGTGGTTGGTTGGTTGGTTAAGTTTTCTGGCACAAAAGCCAAATCTGACCATGCTGCGCCACGCAAATGGTAAAAATTAAATTCAATGATATTAAAAAGTTATTTAAATTAGGTAAAAGTATGATCTTAAAATTTAACCATATATATTAATACGCCACTTTAAAAATTTAAAGTACAATTGTATTAATATCCGACAAATGATTTTTTAAAACTGTAAATGAAACCTAAATAAAATTCAACAAACGAATGGTTTGTAAAAATTTAAAAATATTAGGGTGAGGTCTGCCACCCACTAGTTCACGGATGTCTATGGAAACTGAATTGAAAAGCCGTATATTTTTCTGTGGAGACTTGAGAAAGAAAATCTTGTTTTCGTACAATGAGACAAGCTGTTCATTGCTTCTAGTGATGGTCATTATCTGGTGATAGGATAGGGAGAGTTTGCACCTGACTGGGAAAATATAACCTTTCGTGTTATCCTCTATGATATCCCCACTAAAGTCTCAGTGTTAAAAATTGCTGAAGAACTAACAAAAAATAATGATATTGAAATTGTGCAGACGAGGCGCTTTCTAAAACGGAGACATCACCCGTTCTTATCATGAAACTTGGAATACGCTCGCCAGTAGACATAAAGATTTGGTTCACAAATCAAGTCACAATCAATAAAGAAATCTAGTTACCCGACAGTTGTTAAAATAAATACTCCTATAAAAAATATCGAAGAATAAATAAGTGAAAAAATGGAGATTATGCTCCTTAAAATGAATGAAAGGATTGATTCTATTTTCCAAACAATTAAAATTAAAACGGAAGTACAGATTAACGTAATCTTTAGGATGTTTGAAAAATTAGTGGAATCGCTGTCACATAACTTAACCGACATGAGTAATCTTGGTGGCGAAAATATTTCTCCATCAAGAACGAAAAAAGCATTAGAAAAGATTCGCAAAGAATTTTCGATTCCAATGCTATTGGATGCAGGTGCGTTTGGTTAGTTCTTTGGCTCTCTTTTTCTCCTTTTAGTCCTTTTATCTTTGGATTTTATTGTGTCTTTAACTTTTTCGTTTCCCCATACTTACATTGGAATTGGTTTTTCGTGAGGGTTTTTTTTTCTTTTTCTTCCAATGGCTTTTATAGAGCGAAACTGTAGAGGTCTTAAAAACAAAAACAAAAACAAAAAGAAACATTTGGTTCAAAGTTCTTCCTCTTTCTTTATCCGAATTCTCGATTTTTCAAGAAACATTCTTCAAGCATGAAGATCACTTCTTGTGTTCAAGTAAAAATTTGTTTTATTTCGACAGGCATGACCGACTTCAGGTAGATTAATTACCGGAATTCCGAAAAATATATCTGGTAGAGTTATCCCAATTAGTGCTACACACAATAGAAATTATTAAATTTTTGTAGTTGAAATTTATCATAAAGTTTAAATTTTATTATCATTAACTTATATGCTCCCCAAAAACTCACTATAGAAAATGCAAAAAGATTCTTTTTCCGTTGCTGTTTTTATATTCGTTGGCTTTAATCTTCATTACCCTCTTTCGGGATCAAATAAATCATCTCCTCTAAGTAATGATTTCGTAGAATGCTTCCAAATTCCATTTTTGTCCTCCTTAATACTTCGAACCCTATTCATGGCATTTGTTCTAGATAAGCTTCGTTGCTTGATCTCTCGATCTACTCAGCATCTATCTCTCATGGCATAAATTGCTATGTTTTTGATTCGTCCATTGAAAGTGATTATTGCCCGTTCATTATTACATGGTCAAATATAGAGCCTAGTGCAAGAGGTATATAAAAACAATAGTTTGGAATCAAACTATGGAGCAATTGCCAAAAGTATTGGCTACAAGAATTAATCTAAATTTATTGATACGCAGGATTTCGGGAGTCATAAGAGAAAACACAAAATAATACCATTACCAACTTATATTTATCCTCCCCGCGGATCCTATCTTATTACAGATTTCAAAAATAGAATATTCTGCTTCGAAGAAAAGCCATTCGTTTCATTTCAGAAACAGCCTGGATAAAGCACAAAAAATATACAGAAAGATTTCGTTTCCATATTAAAAAGGCTAGTCAGAATTATTGGGACAAGATTTGCCACATTTCTACAACTATTAGAATGTTTTACTTGATATTCAGGAAGTTTTAAAATCATTCACACCAGGAAGTGAATATTTTAAATCTCATTCAGCGGAACAATCATTTTATCGCAAAACGATCATAGTATCGAGTATGAACCGATTCTACTTGATTATAGACTGCATTTTTTGTCTTAATACTCCTTGTCTTAATACTAAAAAAAGCATGGAATTCCTAAACTTAAAAAAGACAAAACAAAAATCACTTCATATAGATAAATGGCAAAAACTTTTGAAAGAATTTTGATTCAATGTATTATCCATCATTTAATAATTCAGAGAAAAATTCTTCTCTTTTTGAATGGTTTCCTTTCTCTCAGGGACAAACAGATTTCAGTATATAAAATCCACACAAAGATCATGCACAACTTTCCCCCAGACTAAACTTTTCAAGTTCGTTGGAGAAATTCTTATTCTGGGAGAAAAACTTTTCAGGAAGGTTTGCTTCCAGGTAGTGTTGTCTCTCACATTCTCTTGAAACTCTTGAGGTTGGTGTGGAATGCTTAATTTTTGATGATGACATTTTTATTTTTTGTGCTCATATATCTTTAGATTACATTTCAACGAAGCTTCACAATACAATGGAAAATGTCCACAAATGGTGTAGTTATTGGAAACTTAAAATCAGCCCCGAGAAATGCTCTATTGCTGACCTATCAAAAGAGAGATTACATTCTACTCCTCGAATTGCATATGCCAATTTTCCTCTCCCTTGAAAAGAATACATTAAATATTTTGGCATAAATTGTTCCAAAACCAACCAAAATGGGATTATATTAAAATATATTCGAGTTAAAGCACTTAGAAAAATTAATGCTTTAAAATCTATTACGTATAAAACATACGTCCCCAGAACAACGGATCTCGTAAACATAACCAACAATGGCATTTTTATTACAGCACCTTCGTTACCAATGAATTCTCCGAAACTCAATACTAAGCCTTAAATTCGATACAATTGCAGCTCTTAGAATAGCGCTTGGACTGCCTAAATTGACCCCAAATCTTGTTCTAACGAAAATCGAAGGTCAGGAAGTGCTATTGGAAAAAATTAAAAGATTAGCAATTATTTCTCAGACAACATATCAATGGCACTCATTCATCTATTTATCATTATAATCCCAATCATGGCATCAAATTAATTAAAAAGACTAAGTTTTATTTGAAAAAATTATTTGCGAATCTGAATGCTTCTACAAATAATATTATTAGTCAGCCAGACTCCATTGTCTCCCAAAACAATTTTTGCGAAATCCATCATTCGTATTTGAGTTTTCAAAATAAAGCCCTTCCTAGTTACATGATCAAGAATCTCTTTGAAGAAACTGTATGCAAAGAATTTCAAGATTATTGCATTATCGCTACGGGCGCATCCAAATCTCAGTCTTTCACTGCTATTGCGGTATCTCTTGTCAGTAATCCTTCATCTATAGAATTCACTCCTTTAATTTTATATTTACAGAGGAAGATTCGACACTTTATCAAGCTCTGGATGAATTTTCAGTTACAGGAAAAAAATTTGATAGACAGCTATTCGGCTGTTCAAGATTTATTACTAGGTTTACCATGAGTTGGCATATACCTATTTCTACCAAAGAGGTCATTTTAACTCTTTTCGGTATTTAAATAGAAAATTTTAAATTGATCTTTCTATTATGAAGTTATAGAAGAAACTTTCATATTTTCAATAGATTTGCTGAGATGTGGTGTGATGAAAAAGTAATTCCTCTGTGTTTATTTATTAAAAAAGCGTTTATTTTCTATATAGATCTTCAAGACCATCTATTCTTCTACCATCATCTTCTACCAAAATTGACTCACATTTCTTCTTACTAACAACCTATAATAGCTTCTATTGAACTGACTGTCGTCTTCGTCTTCTTTCTTCTTATAAGCACACATTTTATTCATTTATTTTTATATTTATACTTATATCTATATGCATCCTTATCAAGCTGTTACATATTTAACTATCAATGCATGTATTCTGAACAATATTTATTCGAATGGTCAAAATGCCCCATTGGTAAAAGTAGGTATACTATATACATTCCTGCGAAGTTAAAAGAAAAAAAAATAAGATTTGCAATTATATGTCTTATAAATGTAAGTAAAAATTAATTAAAATATTCTTAAAAAATAAGGCAATAATTTTCTTGAAGAAAAGTTTTAAAGAAAAGTTTTCTCGGAGGAATCAAAATGACCCCTTGGTAAACCTAGTGTTAAAATGTCTTACAATAAAATCTCCAAAAGTCATTCACAGATTAGCTGACAAAATTATAGCACGGGGGAAATTAAATCAGAAAATTTGCTTGGTGTAGTTTCCAGGACATTCACAGATAATTGGAATGAAAAGGCGTACATACTCACAAAAATGGTCACAGAGTCGCACCCATTGCTGGAGTAGTTGCTTCAGAAGATTTAATTTGTCATTATCAGGAAACCTCGCTACAAAAAAAGTATCCCATTTTCCAAAATAGCTAATATCATGAATCTTTTGGTGATGTTCCCACCATGTTTTCTCTTAATCTATGACTCACAGAAGAGAAGATATTACAAATGCACGTTTTTTAACCTGAATGATTATAACATCAACTCTGTTGAATAGATTTGATCTACACAATTATCTTCACTACCAAGTTTGTAATCTTGAAAACAACATTGAACATATCACCTTGTTTTGTTCCAAATACGCAAATCTTTTTGCAAAACTTAATATTCATTTTCATTCTTGTTCCACATTCAAAGAGTTTATTCAAAATGTGATTTCTAATAAGAATTGAACAAATTGGGAACAGTATTACATAATACTGGAATTCAAAATTGAACAATATAACAAAGATTTTATATATCATATACTGTAAAGAAATATTTCAAATTGTGCAATATTATATAGTATACTACGCCAGGCCAAAGCCCAGTATATATTTAAGCTAAAAGATTACGGACAGGCCATACAAAAATGGAAAGAACGGAAAGCAATATTGGTAAATACGATTAATAATTCAATCTTTATGTTTTGGTTTAAGGGAAGTAAGGATTTTCAGTTCTCCATGTTAGGAGCGGCTGGCTTGCATTTTGCTCAGCTAACACCTGGAGCTTTCGAGCTAAGTCGGTCCTCTACCTATTTTGGTGCTCAGGTCTTACGACTAACAGAGGCTGCATTCTTTACCCATCCATGAATTGTACACTTTCTTCTTATGATGCTGCATCAGTCGTCGCGCAGTCAAAAAAGGCTCGCGTTCCCGGTTTATGCAGAGGGCCGGGTTCGATAAGTAAGCCACAGTCTCCAACTACTTTAAAAATCTTGCAATTCAACATTAATGGAATTTCATCAAGTGCAACGAGGATTAAACTTGACCAGATACTTGAATTGGCACTAACCGAAGGAGTTCAAATTATAGCCAACTAAGCTAAAACCAAACACTACCCTCAAGATTAAGGGATTCAATATCTTCAGGGTTGATAGACAGAATGGAAATAGCGGTGGTCTTGCCTTCCTTATTAAAGACATCAAGTACCAGAGTATAAACATCAACAGGAAAATAACTGTTGGATCTAATCTCGAGATCCAGGGCATAAGGATCATTTGGAGAGGGAAACCTCTTAACATCTTCAACATGTACCATCTCCCTGACCTCCTGAGTCTACCTATCGACCTACAAGACTTATTTAATGAAGGTACAGTCTGCTTAGGTGACTTAAACGCTAAACACCCCATTTGGGGCTGTTCTACTACAAACCCAAGAGGAATTGAGTTACTCGACATAATTGATGATCGGAGTTTTAATATTCTTAATGATGGCACCCCCACCCATTTTTCTTATAGTTACAACACAAAAGAAGCTCTAGACATTTCTATTATCAGCTCGGACCTTGCGCCTGGCTGTAGATGGATTGTTTTGGAAAACCTGGGGAGTGACCACCTTCCTGTCTCAATTGAACTAAAAAATAGACAATTAGTGCCCCCCAGTAAAGTCAAACAATGGATCTTTAAGAAAGCGAACTTTCAGTCCTTCACAGAAATTGTTGACAGTGAGATTGAGAGAAAACCTCTCTGCGACAGTGTTGAAACAAACTGGAGTTCCTTCAAAGAAACGATCCTAAAAGCAGCCGAGAAGGCTATACCAAGAGGTAAATTGAAGAAAAAGAGACCCTACTTAACTAGTAAAACACCTTTATTACAACCTCTGCTAGATGAACGAAAAATAATTTTCGAAACTAAGGATACAGGCAACAGCAACCATGTTAGAATTGAATTAAACAAAATTAATGCAAAAATAAAAAGATTATATTCTCAGCTTAAGCGAGACAAATGGAATGAGCTATGCTCAAATCTTGATTCAAGAACATCTAATGGAAAACTGTGGAAACTGGTTAAGAACATCAGCAATGAGCAACCACAGACTGAACAAAGTAATACAATCCTGAATGATGATGGAGAATTAGCCGAAAATGATGAACAAGCGGCCAATCTATTAGGAATGCATTACCAGAAAACCAGTAAACTCAATTTCAATGTCAATGACAGAAAAGTCAAAATTAAGGCTAGTAATATTGTCCATGACTGTCGCAGCAACACCCAAAGTGGAAACAACATTTTCGACAAGGATTACAGAATGAATGAACTCGAAGCTGCAATCAGGAATACTAAACTAAATAAATCTCCTGGACCTGACGGTATTCACGGTCAAATGATTGATAATCTTGGCCCAATTGGAAGACAAAGATTCCTGGATATTATAAATTTTTCCTGGAACAAGGGGCAACTCCCTCGGGATTGGAAGAAAGCAACAGTAATTCCTTTTAAAAAACCTGGCAAATCCGACGGTTCCCCGGAGAGTTATCGACCCATCGCCTTGACCAGCATAGCGTGTAAAATTATGGAGAAAATGGTTTTGAGAAGACTCGCATTCCACTTACATTCCCACGATCTTCTCCCGGAGGAGCAGTACGGCTTTAGAGAGGGACATTGCACAACTGACCAGCCACTTTTCTTCTGTCAAAAAATTAGAGATGCTCACAACAAGAAACCAACCAATCATACTGTCGCGGTTTTTCTGGACTTGTCCAAGGCTTTCGACAGAGTTTGGACTAATTTGCTGGTTTTAAAACTATTCAAGAATTTTGGAATTGGCGGGAAAGTCCTTTCCTGGATCTACGATTTCTTGCGAAATAGATTTATCAGAGTAAAGTTTAACAATTTCCTTTCAAGGAGTTTCAGGATCTTTCACGGGGTACCTCAAGGATCAGTACTGAGTCCAACCCTGTTTTCTCTTTATTTATCAGGCATTGAGAGTATTATTAAAAGAAAATATGAGATCAGCGCTTTTGCGGATGATATTGTCCTTTGGAAGTCCGATTCAGACTTGACAAAGTTAGAGAATGACATTAACCTTGTCCTTGAAGACGTTCTGAATTTCTCAGAGGACCACAAACTGTTGGTTGGTTGGTTGGTTGTTCGGTTTATTTTGGCGCAAGAGCCATGCTTGGCTACGCTGCGCCAAGCAGATGGTAAAACAAAACAAAATTAATTTATATAAGCACACATGTTAAGATATAAAAGCCAAATGTATCAAAAAATGGGAAAACTGAAAGGGCAAGAATGTATAATGTTAATGAATTTATAAATGAAATACTGATTTGAAAAACAAACGTTACAATGAATTGATGTGAATTGTTGAATCTCAAGAGAAGTTTAAAAAAATGTTAAATACAGCTATAAAAATCAATGGCTTTTAAAAATTTAAAAATGTTTGGGTGGAATTTTTCACCCACCAGGTCCACAAACTGTGCTTTAACCCAACTAAGTCTTCGGTTAGCTTCTTCACGACCAATAGAAAGCTTTATAATTTCCATCCTAATATCTTATTGAACGATCAACGACTAATTTTGGACAAACATCCAAAATATTTGGGCTTTGTGTTGGACTCTGAAATTCTTGAAAATAAACATATTGATCATCTTGTGCTGAAGGCTAGAAAACGACTCAGCATTTTGAGGTATATATCAGGGCGTGATTGGGGTGCAGATGCCAGCACTCTCAGAAATACTTACATCTCACTAATCAGGCCCATTTTGGAGCATGGTATTCCAATTTATTGTTGTGCCTCAGATACAAATCTTCTGAAACTCGAAAAGATCCAGCTTAGCGCGGCTCGGATCATCACTGGCCTAAGAAATACATGCCCCAGGGACATTGTGCTTTTTGAAGCAGACATACAGCCCTTAAGTCTTAGGAGACATGCATGCCTAACAAAGTACTACAACAAACTCAGCGCTCTAGGCACACTAAACCGCACTTCTTCCTACTTCAAAAACTGTTGTCTTAATCAAAGACTCAAGAGAAATAGTATCTTCAGTCAATTGGTTTCCTATAATCTGGTAAGGGATGTAGTAGAACCACATCACCTGACGCAGTGTCTTGACCCGGTGGATGACCTCGACAATGTCTTTTTCCATTCCGAATTGCCGGTTAAAGTGAATAAACAAACTGATCTCCCTTCCTATCTTAGACAACTAGCTCTTGAGAGAATTGGTGAGATTCCAAATGATGCCGTTCAGATATACACCGATGGCAGTAGGGACGATTTTAACCGATCCGGCAGTGGTATTTACATCAAGTTTCACAACCATATCTTAAGGATTCAAAGGAGAAATCCTGACCACTGTTCTGTATTTCGCAGTGAACTGATAGCCATTAAAGAAGCCCTTGATTCTCTCGGGTCTCTTAAGCATGGAAAAGAGATTTGGATTCTGTCTGATAGTAGAAGTGCAATTCAGCACCTGAGCAATTGGCAAAGTGTGAGAGACAATGCTGGAATGAAAATTCTTAATCAACTAAAATGGCTTTCCCTTTCACATCAGATTCATCTGCAGTGGATTCCTTCCCACGTCAATCTCGAGGGAAATGAGATTGCGGACACTTTGGCAAAGAGTGGTGCTGCCGAGACGTCTGCCCCGTCTGAGCCTCTCACTTTTACTGAGATCCACTCCAAGATCAAACAGGAGATACGGTCCTCATGGATTGTCCCCCCAGTACACCATTGGTATCAATGTTCTCGTCCTGGAGGCTCCCTGGCTCATGGGTTTTCTCGACAGGAACAAACCACTCTTTCTCGTTTTAGAAGTGGCCACCTTAAGACATTGAAATTTACTGATGGACTCGGGAGCTTCGATACTTGCACCAATTGTTCGGTTGAAAAGGCTTCACCCGTTCACATCCAGCCTGGGGCTCTCCAAGCAGGATTTAGCGGACGACCCTCTTTTGGTTTTGGATTTTTTAAGAGTGTACGACGTCATGGACCTGGTCTAGCACTGCTGGCCTATGGGGGCATGCAACAACAACAACAACAAGGATTTTCATCGTTATTTTAATTAGTGATATTGAAGATTTGAGAGAAGGAATCGGGAAATATATCAATTTAATTGAGAATTTTTTCAGTCATAATTCTCAATTAAATTCGAATCATTTTTAATTTTTAATTTTTTTTGTGTAAAAATGTATTTGTTTATTTATTATGAAACTTTATACTGATGAAAAATAAAGCCAGTATGTTAATCCCCCTAGATTGATAAATTTTCCTCGCAGTTTTTTTAAAAAACTTCTTGTATAATGCATGAAAATAGTACCAAATATAAATATTTTTATAAGTGTAACACGAGACCATTTGCCTTTTGGCGTGAAGTTGCAGTGAAAGATTTTATGGTGCAAGTACTAAATAAAGTATGTATAAAAATGCGCTGTCCTTTGAATTTTATAATTAATTAATTATTCTTAGAAATTTATGTTAATTAATTTATTGAAATTATCTCACAGGCATCTGTGCAAGAATGCATGCTTACATTGCTTACAGTACTCATGCAAAGCATTTGGAATTGTAGATCTCCCATTAGAATCGATATAAAAACACGTTGCGTTGCGTTGCGTTTGAGGTTGAGCAACTGTGTCAATAAATTTTTAAATTCTGACATGAAATACAAATCAATTTTTTTACATGTCTTCAATAACATTAATTGCAATTTGAAGAAGGGAAAATTATTTTATTTATCAATATTCTTAATAATGTTATTTTTTATTCAAGTTTTTTCACAGATAATTCGCTTTTAAATTTTATTTAAAATTAAATGAATTTACAATTTTCCCAACAAGTTTTAAATATCAAATGAATAAAATGGATTACAACTTTAACATAAATTTCTGAATGAATGAAATGAAATGAAAAAAATGAAAAGTATGGATATGTGAGTCTTTGAGCAGTGTAAAGCGAGGTAACACAGTAAAGTTTTCTCTTAAACTCTGTTAAGAAAAGTACGTATGGAAACTCTCATTAAATGGTTAAAATGTTCAATTTATGAAGAATTAAAGTCTTATATTCCCGTATTGTTTTTTTAAAATAAATAATTATTTGCAAGATTTCTGTTCTGAACAATCAATATTTGCTAAATATTAAAATTTGTCCAAGTTTGTTTGTTTGAGTTTGAGTTTGTTTGAGGTTTTATGGCGCAAGAGCCATGATGTTGACCAGGCTGCGCCAAACAATGGGTAAGACTATATCATTTAAAACCGTAATCGAAGGGAATATGAGAAGCTAAAAAGTAAACAAGATTTAAATCAATGGATAAAACTTTATGCACTTTAAAAAAGCAAAAATGTGGATATGAGGTGTCTTATAAAGCAAAGAAGATAATGAAGGGCAAGACTTTTGAAAAAACTGTAAACGCTGAACATTGAAATTTGGACATTCTGATAAAATATGTTGAACAGACATTTGACAATGGCATCGCGAACACAGTGGTGGCTGTTCACCTAACAACAAATGAATAGGGGTGAATCGAGTGTGTCCAATTCGTAATCGTGTTAAAACAGTATCCGCTTTTCTGTTCGCTAATGAGGGCCAAGGTTGCACATGGGGTTTGATAATATGAAGTTTGTTGTAGAATTTGTCCAAATCAAGAACTAATCGAAAACAATTCTATTAATCTGCTGTGTACAAATAATAACACACACAATGTACTAAATTTTATAAGCAATGGCTCGTCTTCTATTTTAATAAATCATAAAATATTTGAATGCGAGTCTGCAAACTGGTTGTGTAGCAGAAAATATAATTATTCTAGAGCTACATAATTTTCTTCTTATATATTTATGATTTAAGATTTAAAGTACTTCGTCCCAATTTCTTAAAAATTCAATGTTGTTTTTTAAATATTTTTTAGATGAAAAATAATGAAATTTTCAGTTTTAATTGCTTCAAAATAATGGAATTTTGAATTTAAAACTCTATGAATTATACTAATTGTAGAAGCAATAAAATGTGTTTATTATTTTACAATTTGTAGACTGTTCTGTTGGTTTAAAGCAATTATGAAATTCAATAGAGTTATCGATATATTTTGCGACCCCCCCCCCATCTGCCTTCTCCATTTTGTATTTGCATTCAATGAAATTGTCATTTTCAAGAATATTCAAAGGGAGCTAGAACCGATGAACATTTATCTTGAGAAATTATATAGGGATATTTCGCTTCTCGCACATTTCTCTTAATACTATTATTTAAAATTTAAACTAAATGTAAACTTTTATTGTGCAAAGTTTTTTTAATACAATACAAATGAATATATTTCTAATTTTTATTCATTATGAAAAAAAAATTATATTTGTTGGTTTTGTCAAACATTGCAAATAACAAAAATTTCAACTGTGTCCGCTTCCTTTTTTAAATGTGTGACGACATTCGCGCTTAATTTTTTGAAAACCCTTCTAAAATAATTATACTTGAAAAAACATCTAAGAAACGAAATATATACCAGTTAAGTAACAAAAATTTTGTAAAAAAGGGAAAAAAGGGCATTTTTATTTTGCTAAAAAAGAGGTATAAATTATAAACTCTTTAGTTCAGAGATTTATCAAATGATTTCTTGTTTTTCAGATAGCTTAATAAATATATTACTTAGTTCTTGAACTAAAAAAATCAGCTGTATTTCTGTCCACTCTTTAAATATTTTTCTTCATATTGTGACGCATTAAATTTACTATAAAGCATTTCTAAACGAATAGAATTAGAATAGAATTCTCTAATTCAGGAACTGCAGAACGTACTGAAAAAAAAATCATTATCCTAAATTTGAACAAAAAATATGCAACAGATTTCATTTCATAAGGATTTTTTGTAAGAAAATTCTACCAAAGATTAGAATTTTAGAAAATAGCATTTAAAGATGTGAAATAGCATTAAAAAATATATATAAACACAAATATAAAAATAAGTGTTATAAAAATCAAAATAGAAACAAAATTTAAAAAAATTTATTTAGAAAACTAATCAAACATTTAATATATTAAACAAAAAAAAATCATATTTTTGCGAAAATTCGTCTTTTTAATGTAGCCATATACTTTAAATATTCAATGAATGAATGAATAACTATCGTTATTAACACAAAATACCCAACAATATTATTGCGATATCATCACGGTATTGGCAAGCACTCAGAATAATAGGGATGTAAAACATGAGTTGCATAAATATAACTTCACATTATTCCCTTTCCTGCAGCTCCTTCTACGGCGATTAAACAAATTAAAGCTGATTTTTATATTCATAATGGTTTGAGAATGATTCAAGATAGAATAACAATGATAAAAATAAATTAGTATACTCAAAATTGGCATGCTATGAAAATTAGTGCAGCAGAAACATGTTTTAACGATTTCCGTTTTTAACAGCACTCGCAATATGGATTGCACGTAATGCTGAAAAATATCTTCCTCATTTGAGCATTCTATTTTATATCGCTACAACATACTCATGATATGGCATTCAAAATATCGAAAATATCGATCAACATTGTAAAACTATCGTGCAATATCATTCCTGTATTAGCAAGCACTTGCAGTATTTCAATTTCCGATGTTATAAATTTTTAAATACGGAATCATAACATTAATAATCCATTTTTTAACAATTTTGTACGCGGAAAATCAAATTTTCAGTCAAATAAAAAACGGAAAATGAAATCAATCAAACGATAGTGGGAAGCGTTATATCTTTGACCACTTCTGTTTGTAGTAGAAAATGTTTGTGTTTAGTACAAAGATTAACAACTAATTACTAATTTTAACTTGTTGCTATTTTAAAGAAATAGATACTTTGATGAATAAAGATATTTATCTGATTTCACTACTAAACAGTTAGTATTATACAGAAAATATTTTGCCTTCTAGCATTTTTTTTGATAAATTAAGAAATTATATAACTTTATGCATACTATAGACATATTAATACTCTTATTTTGTACACATTCTGATTTTTTTTCTACGTCAAATCAAAAATGTATAGAATAAAAGCATACCATGAAAGCATGAAAATATATCATGTACCTTTTATCATCATAATGTATTATCCCTTTGACAACGACAAAAATATAATATTTTATATTTAAAGGAAATTAAGGGTTATTTTCATTCAAAATTATTTAATCAGATTGTGTGGGATATGGCAATTTGTGCACGTCAGCTATTATTTCATCCTTGATTCTAGGGTCGATT
Organism: Argiope aurantia; assembly: GCA_026543865.1. Lineage (NCBI taxonomy): Eukaryota > Metazoa > Arthropoda > Arachnida > Araneae > Araneidae > Argiope > Argiope aurantia. The sequence goes on from JAPMOR010063934.1 coordinate 197,477, forward strand.
TTCAATGCAATTTGAAAAAAAACAACAACAACATTGAAATAATGTGTGGATTAATATGTTTCGGGAGCACAAAGTAAATTTTCTGTTTTCATATTTCTGTTGATTTGAAAATAACTCTTAAAAGAAGAATGATTAAAATATGTCTGAGTTTTAAGCATACTTCAATCAATAATTTGATATACGATATGGCACAATCTCAACTTCTAAATGGTTCAACTTCAGATCATTATTATTATTTTGGTGCTGCTGCTTTATTAAAAAGAATTTTGAGAGAAAAATGAAATTTTAAAATAGTCATGCATTTTTTAGTTTCAAATTATATATCTGGTAAAAAAGTTTCTCATAAATTAAGCGATAGCATAATGAACCACGACCTAAAAAAACGGCCTACGATCATTAAAAGCTACGACCTACTGTAAATAATTTGTTTTATGTAAAAAAGTATAAGATTTTATTAAAAATAATTATCTTATCATTTTATCTGAATAAAATTCATTTTCTCATATTTGTTTGTATTGATAATGAGTGAAGGTCAAAGGTGCAGTACTTGACGGTCAAAAGTTCAACACTATGGTATAATTTTGACCAACGTGAAGATTTAAAAGCAGCAACTAAAATTGTTAAAATTGAAATTTTTTTAAAATATGCAATAAATGCAAAACTAAATAGAATTAAAATTAGAATTTGCTATTGAATTATGAATTTACATATGAAGCCAATAAAAAATTAGTATGGAAAATAGGCCAAAGGTACAATATTCTTCCTTATCAATATGCTGACTTTTTCATTCCAAAAATATTTTCGTAAAAAAAAAATGATCAATCCATTTTTGCTTGTAAAAATTTCCAAAATCTCAAAACTGTTCATTTGTTACTTTTATGATATAACAAAGAGCTGAAAGAAGAAGTTTTCAAATGAAAAGTTTCAAATTTTCATTTTATAAAATGAGGAAGTTTCTAAAATGGAATGTTAAAAGAGAAATTATAGCACAAAAAGATGAAATGGATATTTGATTTATGTTTCAAATAACGTTTTAAAACAAAATTTGTGCAAATATCAATATAATTGATTAATGCATTATAATTTTTTTATAGTTAGTATATACTTTAAAATTAGTGAATTTCTTATGGGATTACTTAAAAATACGATAACTCACTCACAGAATTGCGACGGAACTATACAAATCATGTACACTTTATTATGATAAGAGCAAATGTATTTTAAAATCAGAAATGCAATAATTTTCTCCGTATTTTCTAAATTTTCAGTAATATTTCATTTGTAAATGTGAAAGGCAATATTCAGTTAAAAAAAATAACTAAGAGCCAGAAAAATAACGCAAGTAAAGAGAAAAGAGCAGAGTTATAAGTTTGCAGAATTATCATATGAATGCCAACAGAGATGAATAGAATAGCATTAACAAATTTCCCCTTTTTAGAAATTGATTTTTTAAAATAAGGATGTTGATTGTTCAGACTTTTTTTGCATCTACTTGCACAAGATATTGTATAGTATTGTTAAGTAACTGTAATATTTATACCTTTCCCAATTAATCTCATACTAAGGAAATCCCACATACTTTATTGGACGTTGAATGGATGGTAGGTCAATGACATCCAGCCTTGGTGGTATAAATGAAGGTCCTTGAAAAAACACAATTTGTGACGATATTTCTATTATGAACCGAGTTAAGGAGACTCTTCAAGATTCTTCGACGTACTGCCAGAAAATTACATAAAATTACATAAGTTGAAACAAATCAAATTGTCTTGGAGTGTTGATCGCAAAGCGAGCTCGTTTGCTCTGCTCTGAACTGGTTTTTAATAGCGATTTATTTTTACTTACGAGTTATTTATCTCTGCAAATCATGTCTTGTACTCGTTTCAGTAGTATTTAACTATCTGTTTTTTTAATAGAATAAAATCTCATTATCTGCTATAAGTCTGTTGTACTTCTCATCATAGCACCATCGAATGGATATTATGTAACAATAACTTTATGTCGTTTTCAGTATTGTAAAGGGCATAGAATAAAGTGATCATAAAAATATTTGTGAATTTTTTTGGGCTAATGAAAACATAACATAAAATTATTGCCAGAAATTTTCATGAATTTCTCGTTTTTACAACATTTACTGCAATATCTATTAAATGTGTTTATATTTTCAAAAGCAGCTTTGAAAATGCCTCTACATTTTTCTTGAAATTTTCGTGTGATTAAGGATGATAAAAAAGGCAATTAAATAATTTTATACAAGTTTTATTTAATTTGACTTTTTTCATGTTTTCACACTAATGAGGATTCACAATCTATTTTTGTTCATTTCTTTATGCGGCAGATTTTTAAAATTTTGTACTGTTTTATATTTCGGTAACATATTTCAGTATTTTAATATTTTTTGGCTATCCATTAATTGCTTAATTTTGATTTTCTATTATAAATAATTCCTAGTAGCGAATTTGGCGAAAAAAATATTTATCAGTAAAATGCCTTAATAATGCATTGTAAAATAAATTAAGGATTAAAATGTAGAAAGTAAAACAAAAATTTTCTTAAAACATGCTTCTACTTGTGTAATTAAAAGTATTTTCTTTTTTTAAATCAGAAGTCATTGGATCTAAACCAAAAAAAGTGAGCACTTGAAGGCTGATTAAACCTAAAGCCACTGGTATTAAATAAATTATAGAATACGAATTTTGGATATTCAATATTTGGATAAATTCACATTTTCAACTCTATATTATAAATACTAAATTCTATTTTTATTATAAATACTAAATTACATTTTCAAATATCAAATTTTCAAGAGTTTTTTCATTTCTTAATTTATATTCATTATTATTCAATAATTATCAATTTAATTATTTGAGGGAAAACTAGTATTAGAATTTCGATAAGTTTAGATATAAATAACTTTTAAATAATAATATATAATAATTGAAATTTCAAAAAAATAGTGAAACTTACCAAAGAACAGAAATTTAATAATAAAATAAAAATTAAAAATAAATGTTTTACACCTAATGATGCCATCTAAAAAGATTTAATATAGATTTTTAAAAATATCTTAAAATTCTTAGTCGAGTTTTCATGCTTATTCGAAGGCAGTGTGCATTCTTTTTGAATATTTGGCAAAAGACTAGACAATATCTGTGATTTAACACCCTGGTCGCCATGGTACTAGTGTCATCAAATGAGCAGCAACTAAGAACAAACACGATTCCAACATGAATTTTAGAATAGTTTTGCGTGACCTTTGGCTCGCGTGACTTGCTTCATGAAACAGTTTTAATTTTGGGCGTACATGCATACATTTATACACAAATGATTTGTGATTTGTGATATTTTTTGGCGCAATAGCCATTTATACACAAAAGTAACTTATTTAGAATGAGATACTGTAGAATATATTCATGAGTTATTTAGAAATTCGTATCTGAAAGAAAGTGTAAAGCATGAAATGGCTGTAATCATTTCGTTTCATGGCTCTCAGAAGATGAAAATGTAACTTAACCGTTCAGAGGCTCGTAACTTTTATCTGTTCAGTTTATGATTCATCATCAAAAATAATAAATTTGATATTACCTTCGTTTTGAAGGTTAAAGTATAATAAAAGTTTTATTTCGCCATTGTGACTCTGTTAATTAAGAGTTAGCTACCGAAAAAAATGTATAAAGTAGATATAAACAGATACATTTTTAAATGTTAATTATCTTGAAGCAAGTGTCTGAAAAGCTGAGATAAAAATGCTGCAGATAATTCATCACTGAATTAGTTAAATGTCTTACAGGAAATATCTTTTGCATTTTAAGTACTGAATGAGTCTGCACATTGTTACTGCCTACTTAAAAAGTCGTTGATAATGGCGGAGTTATTAGCTTCGGAAAGTGAAAATTTATGGTAACTCAAATTTAAAAATAAAAAGCCTTTATTCTCCTTTTATCAGAGATGATAAAAATGAGATATTTTAGAACACGGATTCTTTTTTATAGATTGTATGTTTTTTTCCCTCTATACTCATATCCTTCGATATTATACTTTTTCGTATACCAAGTATACAAAGAAAGACTATAGTAAACGTGAAATAATTTTTATTTTATTTCTGGATTTTAATAATAGAATATTCAAAAATGCAAGGAGCTAGATGGATGAATTTGAACGTTTGCATCAAAATTATAATTTATATCAAATTTGAATCAATTCATTAATGGGAAGAAGCAATTTTTAATTACTTCTTCTCATTAAATTAATTAATAACTCACTTCTTGATTAATTAATAATCTAATTTTAGAAATTTAGTAATTATTTATTGTATTTACTCACTGCTTGTTGAATTTTTGGTTAACTAAAATATTGAATACGTTTATTACGTTCAACACATATCATACAGTAAATAAAAACGCTATTTTATAATAATAATATTTTAATGTTAAAATACTTTTTGTAAATTGACATATGCCATGCAATAATCATCCAAAAAAATCTAAAGTGCCTACTCTTGGATGAAATAAAATACCTTGGGGTGCGTCTGATTTCCTGTACACTGGTTACAAAGTAAGATTTATTGCATTAAAAAGTTTCTATATACTATCTATGGACAACGAGGAATATATTTAGCCTTCTTATTATTATTAATGTTTGGAGTCTTATTTTAAAATGGATTAAATGACTTCTTTGTATATTTTATTTTAGATTTTCCAAATACAAAATGAATGGAAAAATGTCTATAATTTGTTAACCAGTTGAATTCCTATATAGCTAAAACTGTACGGTTTTGAGCATTTAAGATTTCAGTAAATGCATTTTATTTCATTGTGCAGAACTGGCTTTAATTTCTGTCTATATCGCCTAAATGTATAGAGTTTCTTTGTCCATTTTCTATTTATATGAAATCTCAACTGCATTAAAGACTTCATTTGTATTTTAGTATTCATATTCACAAATATCCTTAAAGATAGATGTAGATGATATTTAAAACTAACACGCAGGCATGTTAAGAAAAACATATTGATTATTTTATTTGAATATTTTGGAGATTATGTTTCGTGATATGCAATAGAAATTGAAAATTAAAGCAAGCACATAATTTTTAAATTATTTAAAAAAATTCGTATATTGAATCTTTTGCTGTTTTTTATTCAATATAATATAAATTGTGTTCATTATAAGTGTACCTGCTTTTAAAAATATTACGACAAATATTTTGACTTTAAAGTTAGTGAAGAAATTTCATCATCAATTTTTTTTATCATTCCATTCCCTTATTACTTTTCGACAATGCATTAAAATTTCGAATGTTCAATCGGTTCGTTTTAGATTTGATATGAATTCAAAAAATGCAAAACATATTTCAGAAATGACAACAAAATTATTCAAACTATTCAAATGTTTCAAAGATTAATCCAAATTTTGATACGGACCGAATAAACAAAATTTATACGACCATACGTCTGCTGCAAATAAAATTAAACTTATATGAAATTCAAAAAAATAAATTTTAGCTTTTTAAAAAACAATGATTTATTTCAAAAGTCAATATAAAAAACCAGCGGTAATGACGAGACCTTGAGATAGGCCGTGGAAGCTTTGAATGCCATAAAGCATTGACAAAATAGTTATGAAAGTTTGATCTATGGCGAGAATTTGGCATTTTTATTGAAATGATCGTGTCATCCTTAGCAATTTTTTGGCAATTAATCCCTAGAATTTTGCAATAGATACTAGAAAATCTAATTTGAGTTTTAGATGCTTTGTTTCCGTCCCGTTGAAACCATACTTTAATATAAAACCAATATTTAAATTACCGTACCAAAATTCTTGTATTTTTTAAATATCGCGTTTACCTGAAAGTTGAAAAACAGATCAACGGAAATCAACTCCTAAACAGATTCGGTCCAAATCTGAAAGGTATCTGGAATTTATATATCAGATTTGTGTACCAAATTCAATGTCCAGTTTTCTTCAAGTTGTAGATATCGTGCTAACTTATCTTTAGAAAATCGAGCAGATATATTTTCTTCTGAATTCAAAATTCTGGAGAAATCTACAAGTTTTGTGTAAGGGGTACGTGTTAAAATTCCTGGCTTAATCATAATATGATGCAATCATTATGCGCATGCGCGCTTTGGTGACGTCATGAAAAAAAATACCATGATGCCACAGAAGCAGAAGTAAGTTTAAGTTTGTTCGTGAAGTGTATGAATGGAACGAAAGATGGTCGTATGCCATATAAAGAATGCGTGAACGTTAAGTGAAATATGTAAATGATCTTTGTAAATAATTATCTGTACCTGAGCCCTCGTACAGAAAATAAAAAAAAGATGTTAAAATAGAGAATGCTCATTCGTTATTGTATTTATGATTTGAATGTTTATGTGGGCTAATTCGTGTTGAAATACTTTAATTATTTTGATTTAGAGTTTCCGGAAAGATAGGTAAGAGTAAATTTTCTCTTACAGTTAAATATTTTTGAATTTGGGGCCTAGAAATCTCAAAACTACATATCAAATTTACTCAGAATGGCGAAAATCATTTTTGAGAATTGAGTGTCTCGTGCCACTGAGTTAAGCCACACTTTCTAATGCCACTGAGTTAAGCCAAACTAATAAATAAACACCATCGTGAACAATATTTAAAAATATTTTTTTAATACTGTTATTGTTTCTTATGACACTTGCCATGTACAAGCCCGCTGTTGCGAAGACAGCGATTTTAAGCCGGTGGGGGAGCGTCTCTTGTTTTTATAGTATCGCCAACTAGGGCCAAGAGTACGACTTTGCTACACACGCCTCACTCAGTCGCTTGCACAACCCCTTTTTACAGGAGGGCATATTCACACATTTCACCGATAGAACAACGGAAGAACAACCATGCCCAAACCGGGATTCAAATCCAGGACTCCCAGATCACGGGGAAGACGCTCTACCCCTATGCCAGGACGCCAGCTTTCTTAATACTAAATAATTTAATTGTTTAATAAAAGATTTTTAATATTTAGCTTGACATTTAATTTTAGCAATACTTAGTTGGACTTCTAAATGTAAAAGAGATAACATTCGAGCTCGGCAGATTATCTTATTCATTTGGCGGAATGCATTCGCATTGTGAAACCTTTATTAAACAAGATAAAAGTAAAATTTTACAAAAATTTAGTATTTTAAGGATGGTGGCCATTGAAAGATAAAAATGAGATTTGTATTTTAAAAAGAGTCTAATGTCTAAATGAAGCTGCCTTTTATAGTTCTCATACTATTGAAGCTCTTAGGATTTATTTTAAAACAGTTGAACACATTTGAAATAAAGAAGCAGACTTCCAAAGATATTCGAATCCTGACTCAATTGTATAATTTATGAAAGAACAGATGATTCTAAATTGCATATTTCAAAAAATTCATATTTAGTTATTTTAGAAAAATGCGATGTACTATGTTTGCAAAAGTTTTTGGATACTTATTCATTTGTTGAAATTTCGTGCTTGAGCTGACATTCATCTATATAATTCTCACAATACCATTAAAAAGAGGGAAAAAAAAACTGCCTTCAAAATGCTTTTAGCCTAGATAAGACTGAAGATGTAGGACAGTATAAAAAATATAATCTCATTATCTCATTAAAAGTTGAGGAAAAAATATCTTCTATCACATAATTCTTCAAAACAAATTTCATTTTGAAGAAAACTGGAGTATGATGATCCCATAAGATATAAGCCAAGCAACGATAGTAAGTAGTAATGGTTTTCTAATGGTAAAAGTGCCCCATCCTGTCAGTTTCAGCCGATCATTATCTTCCATAATTCTGGCACAGGATATCTTCAAGTTCGGTACATATTCTGTAAGATATTGGCGCATAGAATTGGCTCTCAGTTGCACCCTTTCTGCTGACAAAATGACGGCAGTGATCATAACTCCACACACCAAAAAGTCGAAGCCGTACGAGAACAGCATCATTCCCTTTCCTTTCTGTACAACATTAATAAGAACCATCATATCCTTGAAAAGACTCACAAGAAAATGTGCAATAATGATGAATATCAGAGAAGACATCACCTTCTCTATGGCCTTGAAGTACTTGAGAACATACTGATACAGGCGGAATGTCTGAAACACAGAACGCCTCCTTTTTTTCAAGCACAGAGAGAATAAGTAACAGTACAAGATGTAAAACAGAGCTACCGCGTAGGTGATGCTAGTATTTACATAAATGCTTGCATATTCGTGCAGTAGAATAACCAGAATACTTTGAACGGTTATCTCCGAAGGTAGTGCCAGAGAGCAAGTAAGACCCTCCCCTTGGCTCTTTAAATATCGTAATGAGAGCACTAACGGTTGTAGGCATAAGACGAGCAATGTGAAAACAGCAGCTGCTTTAGAGGTCTTCAGAGCCTTTTGGAAATCATGATACTTAAGCTCTTCTTGGATGTATTCCAGTTGCACCATTATTTCTAGAATGTCTCGTATCCTTGTGCGAACAAACCACCAGAGTACTAATGAAGTTACCTTCACAGAAATAGTTACGAAAATACTCCAATGAAATTCAAAGGCTAGGCAAATAATTTTAAATATTATGATACCCAAACACATTACGTGGAAAAATATCAAAAATAATATTCCCCAACATCTTCGACGAGGCTTGTTAACATCTATACCACATATTAAAAAGAGAAATGATATAGGCTGAAAAAAATATTTTATTTTTATAGAAACTTTCTTTTTGACTGTTTTAGAAGAGGTGTGACCGAAAGAAGAGTTTCTCCGAAAAAACCACTGAACGAATGAGTTCAGTGGAAAAATCCATGACAAAACAACGCATGAATTCCAATTTTTTCGTCTCTCCATATCCTTATCGATTCGATCTAACTCGTGGGTGTTATCAAGTAATGTCTCTCTTGAAACTAGCTCCAACATAATAGGAGAGAAACATTACAACAGAAAACGAGCATTGTACAATCGATTTTTGCTTAAAGAGATTTGCATCGAGATCGTAAAAACGTGCCACGTTAATAAGATATCGATTTCCATCGCTTATAGACATTTTGTAAAAGCTTCTAAATCTAAGTATTCTTCTTTCAAATGTAAAATGTATATTAAGTAAACATATTTCATATTTAATTATGCATTTTTACATAAAAATATAATTGAAACTCGTCAAAAAGTTTATGATCATTATGAGGATTCTAGTGTTCAATATGCAGCTTTTATTGCATATTGATTTTTCACTCTTCCTACTTTAGTTTAAATACCCCAAATGAAAATTCATAGACTCAAAAATTCTAAATTATCCATTAAGTAAATATTTATAAATTATGTTTTATATATCAATTTATCATTGGAGACATAATTCGTTTCGTTTTAGAGAATTGGGAAAATTTTATTGCAGATACAATATAAACAAATGAATGAATAAAAGATAAAATTAAAAAAAAGTAAAGTTGTTGTTGTTGTTGTTGTGTATGGTTTATTGGCGCAAGAGCCATATTTGACTATACTGCGCCAAGCATACGGTAAAATCAGATCAGACATTTAAAACAACAAATCTTTAAAAAAAGTGAAAGCAATGAAAACCACTTAAAATGCGTCGATACAAATATTAAAAAACTATCTTAATGTAGGACAATAATGAACGTAAATGTAAAATAATCATATATAAAAAAATATTCAACATAAAAGGAAGAACAAACAGATGAAATAGATGTTATATATAGTTGATGAAACCAATAGCTCTTAAAAATTGTAAAATATTTGGGTGGTATTTTTCACCCACCAGGTCTTGCAAGTTAAGAGAAGAAGATTTGAAAAAATTATGACGATGAGTATTAAAATCAGAACATTCAATTAAAATATGTTTCACACTAAAAGCAATATGACAAATGGGACAAATTGGCACCCTATCACCCAAGATGAGATGACGATGAGTAAAACGGGTGTGTCCTATACGGAGGCGAGTCAATTTCACATCAACCTCTCGTATAGGGTGAACAGGCCATAAACCAACTGTAGGCTTGACGGAATGAAGTTTATTTTCGATCTTTAAATCCCATGTTAATTGCCATGTTGAATAAATATGTTTAATGAAAAATTTCTTAATGTTGCAATAAGGAAGTTTATGGGACAAAAAAGAGTCTGCAGATTTTGCCGCTGAATCGGCTTCTTCATTACCAGAAATGCCTACGTGACTCGGGATCCAGCTAAAAAGGATATGAAAACCTTCATTTTGTAGGAGACGCCAAGTAAATAGGATTTTAATCGCAATCGGATGCATCCGATTGCTGTAGTGCGAAAGTGTCTCCAGAGCACTCATACTATCGGTATAAATAATAAAGTTACGTTCAGGGAAAGACGAAATTTTCTGAAGGGCACAGAAAATTGCCATCAACTCAGCAGAGAATACTGAACAGCAATTATGTAAACGATAGCTCAGTGTGTCAGATGGAAGAATTATGCCACAACCGACATGTCCATCTGATTTTGAGCCATCGGTAAAAATTGGTACAAAACAAGAATATTGAAAGCGATGATGCAAAAACAGGTGCTTATAGATAGCTGGATCATTTGAAGATTTATCAAAACCTTCAAAGGGATTCATGTAAGAAAATTTTGGGATGTCCCAGGGGGGAAAACATAACAAATCTACAGTCTTAATGATAACATTTGAAAGGCCTGAGTCATGCAAAAGTACTTTCATTCTTTCACTAAATGGAAGAATGTGAGAGGAACGAGCATCATATAGTCTGCGAAGATTAATTGGTAACTTTATATTAGAGATGGGATGATTAGGAAAAGATTTTGCTCGGAAATAATAACAGGCAGACAAGTTTTTGCGTCTTAAATCAAGAGGTAGCTGGTTGCAAATAGAGTAGAGGCTGTCTACGGGAGAGGTACGAAACACTCCGGAACAAATCTTTAACGAAGAATGGTGAATGGTGTCCAACCGACGCAGGAAAGAAGCACGAGCGGAACCATACACTATGCACCCATAATCCATGCGAGAGAGGATGACTGCTTCGCAAATATGGAGCAGAGATGTCCGATCGGCACCCCAAGATGTTTTAGAGAGTACCTTTAAAATGTTTAGTGCTTTCTCACATTTCTTCCGCAGATTTAAAATATGAGGAAGAAAGGAAAGTTTTCTATCGAAAATTACTCCCAGAAATCGTATCTCATCTACAACAACAATAGGCGCATTTCGTATTTTAATAACAGGATCTACATGGATATTTCGTTTCCTGCAGAAATGAACGCATCGACTCTTCTCTGGAGACATAGTATGCCCGTTTTTATCGCACCAAGCTACTACTTTATTAACGGCATTTTGCAATTGCCGCTCTATTAAATTCATATTGCTGCCCTGGCATGAAATCTGCAGGTCATCAACATAAAGTGATGCCTGAACAGATGAAGGTAAAACAGATAAAACTTGACTAATGTGAATAATAAAAAGTGTAACACTGAGGCCACTTCTTTGCGGAACTCCCTCAGCTTGAATAAAAGAATCGGAATAAAAGTTACATACACGAACTTTAAAAGTCCGATGTGATAAAAAATTCTGTAAAAATATGGGGAGGTTTCCCCGAAAACCAAAATTATAAAGTCTAGAAAGTACTCCGTAGCGCCATGTTCGGTCATACGCCTTCTCAATGTCAAAAAATATGGAGACAAGGTGGTTCCTTCTAACAAATGTGTTGCGAATTTCAGTTTCCAGTAATACTAGGTTATCATAAGTAGATCTACCTCTTCGGAAACCACTCTGCAACGGGGGAATACATCCTTTTTTCCCCAATTCGTGAATAAGATGTGCATTGACCATTCTTTCAAAGGTTTTGCAGAGGCAAATCGTCAAACAATTGGTCGGTAGTTCAGAGGGTTAGAATCTTCCTTGCCAGGTTTTAATATTGGGATCACAATAGCTTCTCGCAATTGCGACGGATACTTCTGTTCAATCCATATTCTGTTAAATAATAATAACAGATTCGAAAGGGGCGTTCAAATGGCGGAGCATATTATACGTTATCCCATCTGGTCCAGGACTTGTATCATGGGCTTTAGATAAAGCCGTTTCCAGTTCCGACAACTTGAATGCACAGTTATATGTACTGGTATTTTGGGCTTTAAAGCGCAAAGGCAACTGTTCCTCACGATTCTTAGTTGCCAGAAATTCAGGGCTGTAAGATTCTATTGCGGATACTTGTGCAAATGCTTGACCGAGAATATTGGCAATATCTAAAGGAGTGGAATGCATTATATTTCCTGTATTTAAAGCAGGAATGTGGGTTTCACTGTATATCCCATTAGCAGCCTTTACTTTCTTCCACAAATGTTTACTGGAAGTGGTGGATGTGATGGATGACACGAATTTAATCCAGGATTCCCTCTGACTACGTCGGCGTATGCGACGAGCAAGGGCTCTGGCACGCTTAAAAGCAACCAGATTTTCTATTGTCGGGTACCTTCTAAAAATATTCCAAAGCCGTTTTTGGTTCTTATGACTGTCACGACAAGCTTCGTTCCACCACTGTCTACGAAGTTTTCTTAGACGTGGGGAAGTCTTCGGGATGGTGGCATTTGCGGCACTTATTATGTTATTAACGACATGTTGCACTGCTTCCGTGATGTCGCAAGTATTGACCATAGTCTCAGTGACATTTTCCAATCGCATGAAAGCACCCCAGTCTGCCCGCTGGAATAGGAAAGGCGGAGGACAATGAGTCACACCACCTCTATCACCATGGGAGACAATAATAGGGAAATGATCACTATTATCTGCTCACTGCAAAGGTCAGCAATGGCAGAAGTTCAGGGGAACATATGGCCAGATCAATTGTATGGAAGCTACGTGTCGGTTCGTGAAAGTATGTTTTCTCTTCGTTGTTCAGTAAACTGAGACAGTTATTGGCAATAAACTGCTCAATCTGTCTCCCACGAGAGTTTGTACTATTCGAACCCCACAAAATATTATGACCGTTGAAATCACCAAGTATAATAAAAGGTGAAGGAAGCTGGTTCACTAGATTGTCAAGGTCTTGCTGGCAGATGACATCATGAGGCGGTAAGTAAATGCAGCAGACTGTGACTAATGTTCGTACGTGAACTTGCACAGCCACAGCCTGTAGAGAAGTATGTAAATTTAGTTGTGAGCTAGGATAAAGATTTGATGTGAAGATACAGACACCTCCAGAAATGTGAGATCCTGTGTCTGCATCTTTTCGAATACTGGTATAACCGCGCAATTTTATAGGAATGTTTGGTGTCAAAAAGGTTTCTTGAACACCAATGCAAACAGGATGAAAGTTGTTAATAATGGTCTTGATGTCATGAAGTTTGGACCGAATGCCGCGACAATTCCAAGAGAGGAAGGTACCCATTAAGAGAGTCTTTTTGCAAGGGAAGGTGTGAGAACAGTGTTCGGAGGTTGCGTGACATCGCACCTCATTTCAAATTCATCCTCCTCCGATGGATGGATGGAGTGAAATGATTTTGGGACTTTTTGATGTGCTACCAAAAATGGACGTTAAGTCCTTATGAGCAACACCTTTATCCGCAAGTCCCAGAGCAACAGAACTGCTTAAAGTTGTTTTTTTAAGTTTACTGGCAAGATCTTTAGTAGCCAGTCCACGTTTGGAGAGCTTTAGCTTGAGGGATTTATTTGATTTCTGTTTTGGTTTAAAGGTGACAGTTGGTTTTACTATTATCAGGAGTACTATTCAGGGAAGTTTCAGTATCAGAATCAGACAATTTTACCTTTGTTTTTGTTTTGATGCCTTTTTTAGTATAGTTTGTGCAAGAACAGTTTTCACAATAGGAGTTTTGAACAGCGGATGCATAACTTAAACCATGTTTGGGTGTTAATGCTACAATTTTCCGTCTCGCTTCGGGATAAGATATATTCTCTTCTATTTTAATTGTTGTAATTGGTTTTTCCAGTTGCCAGCGTTCACAGGTTCGAGAATAAGATGTATGATTTTCACCACAGTTCACGCATTTTTCTTCTGCGTTGCATTGTTGGCTTTCATGGCCTTTTCCTGCACAGCGGGCGCAAGTTAGGGTCCCGCGGCAATTAACTTTGGAATGCCCGAAGCGTTGGCATTGAAAGCATCTCAACGGATTTGGTATGCACTGCCTAACCGGTAATTTTATGTATCCTGCATATATGAATTCTGGTAATTTAGTACTGAGGAAGGTTATAATATAATGTTTTGTTGGTTGAATTTGACCATCCCGTCTAATATTGATTTGACGTACCTGCGTTACTCCTTGAGGTTTTAGCTCTTTTGTTATTTCCTCAAGAGGTACATTGAACAGTTCCCCGCACGTAATAACTCTGTTAGTATAGTTTAAGGAATTATGAGGTGCGCCTGTCACAGGAAATTTGGTGCGACTGTCACCAAATCTTTTATTTTAATGATTTGTTGAACTTGCTTTTTAGAATTGACTTCCACTAACAAATCACCTGAACGCATTTTTCGAATGGAAGACACGTCTCCGACTGTTGCTGCAATAGCTTTTTGTACTAGGAAAGGAGAGATATTATTAAATGTTCCATTATTTTCGGACACACGTTTCATTATAAAAAAAGGAGTCGAAATGATGAAAGTTGGTCGTTTGAAAGTTAACAAAATTTTGATTCTTAGGACGCCCACTGAAAGGAGATTTTTTGGAAGAGCTCATGTGATATTGAGAAAAATTCAGGCCCGACGGCACCGCCCACCACGGAGTCCAACAAGGGAAGGCAGCCACCGGCTCTGGTCATTTCCAGCCTCGGCACTTACCCTAGTGGTAGCCGGAACCTATACGCTCGGAGTTACCCCCGGGGACAGTGACCACCCTTAACGCCAAGCCCAAGGAGTAACGAGGCATTATATCGGAGAGATTCTAATTTATTAATAGCTAATGCAACAATAAATTTTATGTTGCGGTCACTGAAAGAACAGAACACATCACTATCTGAAAAATTATATATTACATTGAAAAATAGCACAGAAGAAAGGCATACCGAAATAGAAAATGTCTTACGGTATTTACATGATTTTAAAAATGCAAATGAAAAAGAAGGAAAAAAAAATAACCAATTCAAATCTAATTAAGTTTATAGTAAATTTTCTTAAAAATTTTTACCCACAAACTTATCCATATTCAGAAGAATTCGGTTCATTTATCGAATATTATGATGATACTAATGTCGATAGTGAAAATGAATTGTCTCTTGAACAAAAATTAGAATTAGCGATAAATAAAAAAAAAATTCAACGAACAAAAATACAATATAGAAATCAGCTATATCCAAAAACATCCGGTGTGAAATCGATTTTTTTGAAGATGAGGGATTTAGAGGTACATACTTGGAAAAAGTATATCGCGCAGTACCACCAACTAGCGTAGATG
This sequence comes from Argiope aurantia, assembly GCA_026543865.1. Lineage (NCBI taxonomy): Eukaryota > Metazoa > Arthropoda > Arachnida > Araneae > Araneidae > Argiope > Argiope aurantia. The sequence continues at coordinate 212,851 of JAPMOR010063934.1, forward strand.
CCGAAAAAGTTTTTTCGACAGCTGGTAATTTTTGCACAAAATTACTTTTCAGGCTTAATGACAGTACAATTGATGCATTATGTTTTTTAAGATCACTTTTCAAAAATTTGTTATAGTATCACAGACAGAATAGTGATATTTACACTTTTTTGTGATTTAAATAAATAAGATGTTCCTTTACTTTTTTGTAATTCTTTATATACTGTTATAATTTATAGATTACAAATTATTTTTAGTGATATTTTCACTGTCTAATAAAACTCGCAAATAAAACAAAAAAACACCAGTGTTTTTTTTTCTTCTAAAATTTCTAATACCGGTATTAAAACCGGTATCCCGGTATTAAGATCTAAAAAATACCGAATACCGGTATTGAAATTTTAGTCCGATATTGCAATCCCTAGTTGCAAATGACTAATACGGAATTAGAAGATTATGTATTTTATTACTTGAAAAAAAATCGCAGTAGAAATATAAAAATTACAACTATTTACAAAAAAATTTTTGAAACCATACTGGAGCTGTACCACATATTTATATATTACCAAAATATTATTATCGTCCTAAAACAGATTGTAAGAATTTTCAATTGTGAAAGATTTAGAATTCTTTTCTCTAATAATATCAAGCTATTAACAGATTAAAGTACTTTTAAAACTTACCACTAGCTAACATTTATTAAAAAAAATATATTTTTACTAGGATAATAATCATGATTATTAAAACTTCACAGGTAATGTCAAACTTAATAATATGAAAGATATTTAACAAAGCATATCATTAGGAATTTTATAGTAGCAGTTTTCTTGATTTGCATCCTGATAAAGTCAATAAATATTTTAATTAGTAGAAAATATTTTGCAACATTCTTAACGAAATATATATTTTTTTGACTGAAAAATATCCAAGATGTCAAAGGAGTTATTATAAAACAAGTAATATCCAAATTATATGTAGACCATGGAAGGATCTGTCAAATCTGAATACTTACTAGCTGATGAAATCTTGATGAGCTTTAGAAAATGCAAGTGATTCCATAATTATAATTAAAATCCGTAATATGAAATGAGCAATTTGTTCTACATCAAGTACTCCTTGTTCAAATAATTAATATTGGTCCTGGCAATAGTTTTAAGCATTTAAATATGCAGCTTCTAAGCAATGATTTTCAAAATTAAAAAAATGCATTTTTCAAAATTCCATTTTAGTGGACGTATTTAATTATTCCTACGCTCTCTATGCAACACTGAATCATCTGATAAATGTCAAGCTCTAAGAATTTCATGAAGAATGAGTGTGTTTGACTTTGATATAAGGATAATTAATCCTAAACAATAAAATTCACCAGTGTTTTATTTCACTGTTCATTCAGCAATATTCAAGGAGTTTTATGTCAAATGAAGCTTCTCTACTTATGGAAATCTTTAAGGTTTCTTGATTAAAAAAAAAACTGAAAACTTCAAAACGCAAGAATGTTTTAATTCATCCTTTTTAAGATCCTAGAGTATGTTTTTGTCTTTTTATTGAAATATCAGCTTAATCAGCATTCTTCGTAATGTATTTTAAAAAATTACAAAATTCCTTTTGCAGGTCTGATCAGAGAAGGATTTTAAAAATAATTTGTCTACAGAATATGAGTTTATATTTGATTCCCTATTGCTAGTTTGACACATTTTTCCAAAAAAATTGATAAACTTACTGTTAAGTTTGTTTATTTTGCAAATCAGAAAATTTGCTTTTTTCCGTGGATGACAACTCCTCTGATTTCATTATAAAAAGCAGAATGTGGGACAACATTTATGAACTATGCGTAATCTACTATTAGGATTTTCTGACAAATACTGGAAAGACTTTCATGTAGATTTCTAAAAAGCATTATAATAATAAGTGACTAGCGATCAAATTAGATGGAAAACAAGTGTTCGAAATCTCGATATTTAGAATTATAAATAAAATAATGTGAATCTTAAATATGAAATGTAAAATTTAAATGAAACCTGTTGTGTAGAATTTTTGTTCACAAAATGTATAAAAACAAAACCGTTCATTGTTAAATATTTGTCATTTGAACATTTGAATATCAATTATTCTGAAATTTAACAGTTACAATATAACCTTGAATATCCTGATATCTGAATGTTAGTAAATTGTAGTTTTTCTACCTGGATAACAATCGAAAATTGAGTTCTGTTTTAAATTTTTAATTCAATCAAACAATATTTCAGAAAGAGTGTCTAAGTTTGTATTGGAGCCGATTTTCAGCATATCATGCTTATAAATTTTCGTTAAATGAGTTTATCTTTAATATCTCAAAAATGTATTAAGAGAAACTGATGAAAACTCAACTATGTTTATGTATGATTTATCGGAAAGTGAGCAAATTCAACTTTTTTCCTTTGGTTTTATATATTTTATTGACAAAATATATAAAAACCGTTCATTGTTAAATGAAATGTAGCACAGTAAATATTAAAGTATATAAAGTATATATTAAATATAAAGCAGTACATTATGTATAGTACAGTAAATGGTCAAAAAATTTTGTGCGATTGAAAAAAGGAAGACATTCTCAGGACAACGCAAAAGAAACAGCAAAAAATCAGCATCATTTCTCATATCCTGATTTCAGATTCTGATTTATATTTCTTTTAAAGAATTTGGAAAACCTTGTGGAAAAGAATTACAGTTAAAATTTAATCTCTGTATGCCGGATTTTTTATAATTCGCCATAGTTCGAATGATGGACCGTATTTGGACCGTAGAATGATAATGATGCCTAATTTGTCAAATTAAACAGATGCCTCACATCTATCAATTGTTTTTGAAAGTGCCAAATTCCATTAAATTAAGCAAACGTTTGACACTTATATGAGTTAAAATATATATATTACTAATTATCCCTTTTTATTTATTTCGAACACTCGAATTCCTGTGGTATAAGAGTTGCAAATGCATGGATTCAAAGAAACAGAATATTTTCAAAGATGTCATTTTTTTTAAGATATGGGACAGGTAATGTGTCACAGCTTTAATTATAAGTTGAATTGGAAAGACTGAAAAAAATATGTACATATTTTATTTTCTCCTCGATCAAAATACATAAAAAAATTGTGTCAAGAATTCCTTCATACTTATGTTAATTTAGAATCAGATATTGGAAAGCAAAACAAACATTTTGTTTGTTTTCAACCAAAAATTTAAAAGTAAAATTTAAAAAAAACTGAATAGTTTTTTTTCCCAGAAAAATGCCCTTGTAATGTTGCAGAAAAATATGAAGAATTCCTAAAGAAAATTTAACGTTTTGAAGGATTAAAGGACATTCAATTTAATAAGAAATCGGCGGTAAAAGATTAGCTATACACCTATTCTAAACAAGAGAGTTTTGTTGAAAGTGGTTTTTATTTGAAGAATACTTGCAACATTCAAAATTGTCTCTGAGTTTTTGGTAAATAAGAGTTTATCCTCCGAAATATTTTAGAACATTTTTAAAATGTGCCTTGTTTAAGACAAAATTAAATGAATCAGGCCAGAGTTCTGGGGATATGATTTTTCCAAGATGACATTTAGACCTAATCAGGTGGCGAATTTTGAGAAAGTTGAATGTAATATTAGATATAGCATATTAATGATATTTCTATTAATATGACTGAAACATAAAAGAAGAAAGTCCATTTTCATATCTCGAATGGCAGTTTTATGAAATATTTTCTCATGTTTAATCAAACAACTTTATGTATTGAAAACAGAAAATTGTTAACTCTGCACAAACAGATTAATTCGCTGTTTGAAGAAAATGAAGTAAACTACACACTACGTGCCTAAACTTTCTTGATTGATGATTATTTTTCAATTCCTACAATTAGTTCACATTCTCCCTATATATATATTTATATATCTTGTTCAAATTTTCAATCATTAATAAAGTACTTTTTATTCATCCACTCAAGTTCAAATACATTTTTTAAAATTTGTAGTCGATGACACTTGATGTTAATACAGTTTTTTTCAAATATTAATTCTTTAATTATTAAATTTAATTAATTTTTAATACTTTAAATAGAGCTTTAGCCGTTTGTAATGAAGATTGAAATCAACGGGCAGTAGCACAATCGGTGAAATGCAAGGATTTTAGTATTTGTCTCTTGAAGGTGAAGGAAGCGAGTTAAATTCTTGCAAAAGTAGGAATTGACTTTTAATTTTTTTTATATATATTACTTGTTGAAATACATATCATATGGAATATCTTGTAAATGAATAATACAGATGCCCATAAGACATGGTGAAAACATAATTGTAGAAGACTGGCAAAATGTTACAGGTTTTCTTTGTTTGAACAATGTAATAATAAAATAACTGACAAGTAAATAAAACAACTCATTAAGTAATTTGTATTAAAATTTATACATAAGTGAAGAACAAATTATGAGAAATTAAATTATTCTAATTTATCTGAATTCCCCATTATATATATATATATATATATATATATATATATATATATATAAAGGATTTTAGTCGAAAGTTTATATCCTTTAAGAATGAAAATCATTTATGTTTTTAAAAATCATTTATATATTTAACCAAAAGGTATCATCTTTATAAGATGAAAATGTTTCTTATTTTTTAAAATGAAAATGTTTCATATTTTTAAAAATGAAAATGTTTTATATTAAAAAAAAATTATTCTTATTTTAAGGATAAAACTCCTTTATATTTTTATAATATTATTCATATTTTTAGGATGAAAGTCCTTTACATTTAAAAAAACATACATACATTTTTAGTGTAAAAATTTATATATCTCAAAAACAAAAGTATTTTACATTTGTACATAATTCATTAATTTATTTATTTCTGAAAAGTTCAATTCTGTAAGTGTGTGTGTGTGTAAAGATTTCGAATCCCGTATAATATGTAACTAAATAATATGTAACATATTTTTGTTTGAAGCAGAGTGCAGTTGTGAAGACATAGATGAGACGTTGTATTTTTAATTTTGTTTTTATTCCCTTCCGAGTGGCAAGCATGATTATATACACGGAGGCGCAGCGCGCCGCAAAAGCAGAAGTAAAGACCAAAAAGGGCCGAAACAAATGATCACTAGTCTTATATAACATTGGATTTCTGGCCATGTGCCAATTCAATACACGTGGTAACCTTTGACCCCTTTTCCAGGGCAACGGAAGTATCAATTTCATTTGATACGTAGTACTGATGGCGCATTAATTTTTCAGAGGAATTAATTAAACCGAAAGTGGAATTGGATCACGAAATAAAAGAATATTTTTTAGAATGAAGTTACTATGGGCTAAATTAAGATAAAGCTTTGGTAATTAATTTGGATTAAATTAAGAGTTTAAAATATCATTATATATATATACATATTCTTAAAAGGTATTGTACTTATTTAAAAAATATCATATACTTTAATCTTATCATTTTGAAAATATTTCAATCAAAATTTTCATTCTGTTAATACGTGGAAGTATACTAAAAAGTTTCAGGTCATCTGTATAAAATATTTTGGAAATTTAATCTTTTTTGCAGATAAGATATCTGAAAAATTAAATTAGTGAAATGTGAGTTTAAGGATATCAACATAGAGGTATTGTAAGAAAATCTATATCAGACAAGTTAGTTTTCATAGCAATAGCCATGCATGTGTAAGTCAGAAGTAACTATTTAATAAATAGCTCATTGCTTTGAGCAAATTAGCCATCTCAGCGATAAAAGCTCTCCAAGTTTTTATTAATCCATTTACGCTCATTGTGAAGTTTTGTCCAGGAGCACAGTGAACTTTCGCAACTACTGGAGAAACTGTCGTCTCTTGCGCAAGGAGAAAGGGGTATTAACAAATTTATTCAAAGCTATCTAGCATCGATACTAATATTCTTGAAAAGAGAAAAAAATATTTTTTCTTAGCAAAGTGGGGTGATAATTTTATAAATTATTTTAATTATCATAAAAAAGGAATATAGTAATAATTTCTTCAAAAATCCATTTGTTTGTTTCAACCTTGTACAATTCCACAAAACTCGACGACCTCGAATTAAATTTGGCAGACATATTTCTTAGCCTCCTAAGCAGGAGATACTGCAATACTAATAAGTTTCTATGATAACTAAAATGCAAAGAAGGTTGAGAGAAATAATGTTGAAGAATTTAAATTTTTCCTCCAAATTTCTGTGCAATGCATCACAGAAAAAATATTTTTACTTCATTTTAATATTCAAAAAATTATCTGTGTAGCGACATTCATTTCATTGTCATATTGTTTTTTCGGAAACCTAAACTTGTTTAGGTTGCTCTTCCATGACATTATTATTCTCTCAAAATAGAATTTAATCTCTTAAAAATGCCAAAACAAGTAACTCAATGTATGCGTTTTTCAAACGTCCAAATATATATTATGAGCTCTAAGCAGTCCTTACATATTTGCGCCAAATTGGAGATAGAAAACATTTGTTATACAAATTTTTTTAAATTAGCAATTAATTACAGCTGCTGTCTTAAAAATTTTTAAAGGTTAGAAATTATTTGACGTAGAAGTATATGCATTTTTTTTTCTTTTTACTGATATGTTGAAAAGATGATACTGGCAACAGCAGCTAGTAATTTTTATAAAAATATTTTCTTTTGAACTCATTGGTAAAAAAAATGGAAGTTTGCTATATTCTAAATCATAAAAGAAGAAAAATAATAATTATTATTTTCTCTATTACTTGTGCATGATATAAGCTTATTTTAAAATTATGATAAAATATTTCTTTCAACTAAATTTTTGGAAAGTTAGTAAAAAAATAATCTGTCAATCGAAAAATTTCAGGTAAGTATTTTGCTATTGCATAGTATAAAATTATAATTTAGTACGTAAAAAAGGAAAATTTGTTCCGTGAATTCATTATTTAATCGTTTTGATAAATTATCACTATTTTGATAAATATGAATATAAATAACGAAGTGAAGTAAGTGTGCATAATAAGTTACTTGGGGGGGGGATCAGGTGTGAAAATTTATTTTAGATCGTTCTTATTCGATTAAAAAAAAGAGATGAAAAAAATTCTAATTACATGTTTACTCACGGCATTTTGAATGAGGAAAATGATTTGTAGTATATAAAAATCCCAACTGGAAAATAACAATACAATCTCCCTTCAATACAATGCAGGGTTCCTGGGCGAGTAACTGAAAACGAGTCCCTGACTATTACTAATCCACCCGCCATGCTTCACAAATGCTTTCTTTCCTTTTTTTTTTTTTTTCTCTTGTGCGAAATTCCTGTTTCGATTTTCTCAAGACTAAAGGCTTGCCATCGGATCTAAAAATGTCGAATTTGCTCTCACCAGTAAATAAGCCATTTTTCCGATGAAAAAAAAATCCTTGGTTTCATTTTTCTTGCGAATTTAAGTCCTTATCTTACGAATTTAAGTCTTTGTCCGATTTCGCTTATTCATGAAAAGCTTTTGTCTGATTTTTTTTCCCATTAAGATCTACTTTATGTACTTTTTTTTTGATGGGCTAATTTTTTTTTTCCCGATTCCTTTTCAGCAATAATAGATAGGTTTTGGTGCACTAAGGAACGGATTTCCTTTAACTTTTCTGATTGAATATCCATTGTCTGCTTCTTTGAAAATCTTATTGTGGGTTGTCTTAGGCTTATTTTCTACCTGATTATTGATTTTAAATCATTTTTTGATCACTAAACGTTAAATGACTACTGTGAACAATCTCTGATATTTATGACACGTACTTTCCATCTTCATCATGCTTAATAAGCAATTTTCTTAGCTCAATGCTCGTTTGGCCTCTTTGCCTTTATATTTCAATTAAATTAATTTTACTTCCACAATAAAGAAAAATAACACAATTGGGAAATTCCTCTGAACAATTATAACGTTAACCCTAAAGGTGGCAGTCATTTTTACCCAGGGTTGCAATTGTTTGGTATTTAATTGTGAGATGTCAGAGTGTGGCTTACGGATTCTTTTTCATAACTCTTACGACTAAATTTTTAATTATAATTTATGAACTGGCATTATTTGGTTTTGTTTTTAGCTGTACAATAAATTCACTGTCAAAAAAATCTTTTCACGTCTTTCTAATTCATTTCATTTAAAATAATTTGGCAGAACAAGTTGTTTTTTTCTATGGTATCCGAGTTTCGCTTGTAGCGACTATAGATTCGACCGTTAAAATAGCAACATTTAGTTAAAATTTTTAATTAAAATTCTAACCCAAATCTCAAAAAAAAAAAAAAATTGCCTAATTGCACATCCCCACCTTATATGCATATTTGGTATCTATAAGTCGAAAGGTCTGGCCTGCAGAGCGCAAACACACAAAAACACGAATACACACATTCGACTTTATTATCAATTGAAATAGAGATTGTGAGAAATATGGACAAAACAAAACGCAGAATAGGAATTCTGAATATGAATTTTTAATAAGGGCAACAGTTTATATAAGGGCAACAGTTATAATTAGTTTATAAAAACGCCCAATTATTGATAAATGAAAAAGGAAAAAAAAGTTCTCAAAATCTCTGAGTTAAAAAAAAAAACTCAAAGTCATGTGACGGAAATAATGCAGTTAAATATATATATTTTTTCCTTCATATTTATATTCATTAAAATTCCTTCATCATATAAATATTCATTATCATTATTAACGTTAAATTTTAACAAATTATTAAGAATTTTTTAATGATGATTATTTTTTTAAATCTTCATAATCCCTGCTACTTTTATTTAAAAACAAATTTAATTTTCGAAACTTATTATATGAAAAGGATTTGATTAAAAGGATTTGATTTATGAAACGCTGTGATAAAACACTCGATTTTATTTATTGGACACTTGCACTACATTACACATTTCAAATATTTTATTGAAATTATTACATGTAAATAGAAATGCAATCAAATTAATAAGACACTAAACTTAGTCATTATACATAAAAAATCATAAAATATTTAAAGGCAAATTTATATTATTTTACATTACACTCAATATAAAATTATCATTTGTGATTTTCAAATGAAGTAGGCATTGGTAAAAATTTGAAATCCAATTTCGTAACTGTCTCAGACAATTCCGACGATTCTTTTAAGGAACTTTTGCAAAGATGTTTTTGAGATCGCATCTTATTCGTCGCATTTGCAACAGATATATTTCGCTTTATTCCGTTGGCACGTGGTTTCTGAACCAGGAGGCCATCTTTGGTCACAGTGAGAGGAAGTATTTTGCGAGTAAAAACGGACTTCTCGTATTTTGAAGCTTTCTTCTTTTTCTTTTTCTTTGAAGTCAAACTGAAAGATCCCGCAGTTCCCAGGGCTTTTCTGGAACCAACTGCTCTGATGAACATTCCGTCTTTTAAGCCTTTAAGAATAGCTTTTTTGACATTGAGTTTTAATTTCTGGGGATCCAGGATGGAATAATTGCCTGGAAAATGGGGTTTTTTTTTAATCCCAAAGAGACATTAAATTATTGAAGTTTTATTCAATAAATTTGTTACTAAATGCAACGCCAATTTAAATCTCGTGACGCCGATTAATCAATTCCTTTCTTTACTTTCTAATATTATTGAGCTTAGACAAAGAAACTATTGAAATCTTCAAATATTTCGGTGTTTAAAGTTTTATAAATCTTTATATTTTCCCGAGACTAAAATAAAAAACGTTGAGAATTTTACAAGTTTTTTTATTTTATATTTTTTCCGAGATTCAAATAAACTCGTTAAATTCGGTTTCGTTATCTCTCTATCAATGTGATAACCGAAAAATGTGAAATATTTGCAAAGAACAATATGACAGAGGATTTTTATAGTAGTGGAATTTAGAGCTAGTTGTAACAGGCGAAAATTGTAATACACACTTTACGCAGTGATATTTTAACAATTTTTGATTAGAAATTTTATTAAACATGAGTTTTATGTCTGAAGCTATTAGGAAAGCACAGTTAATGCCCTGCCGAAATAGGCAATGAGCAATTGTGAGAAAGTGCTCCCGTTTTTGCTCGTGAATGGAAAAGAAATATTTCGTAAATTTTGATTTAAAATAAATTGATTTCGTGAAAAAAAAAGTTACACTTTTTTATTTTTTCCTATGTATTATGTTACATAATACAGTTTTAAATTCTTCAATATTAATTTATAAATCAATACAAATATCAGAAACCATATGATGGGACAAATTGTAACAAACTCTTAGGGCAAGTTGTAACTCGCTTTTCCCTCATGTTCTATTTGTGTAATTAGACTTCCTGCTTTAATTAACAAGCAAATTATTTTATTTTTCAAGTAATTTGTGAACGGTTGATGCTCGAAGGAAAGAAAAATAAATTCTTATTTACAAAAAGATAACAGAATAAAAAGCAAACACAAACAGATGCATATCAAGCAGATATCGTACAATCACATTAAAACGCGCCAAAGGAAAATACTTAGTTCCAACATACTTCACGAACAAATTATAAATCTGAACAATTCTATCCATTTATTTTCTTGCTTAAGAATACAAAAACTATAAAAAGAAATCTGAACGTACTGAATCTGAACGAGTTGCATTTGAGTTAGCCACAATCGAAGTCGTATAGAAAAAATATCATTTACTATTATCATTTCAATATTTACTATTTTACTATCATTATATTACCATTACTAATAAAAATATTAATTTTTTATTTATCTCTGTATAAATATATTCAAAAAAAATCATAACGTTCACTTTTCTTTTGGATGTTCCAAGTTAAGGTTAGTATTTATATCTACAGAAGTAGAGTTTTAGTTTAGTTATATAACGTCCCGTTGTAAAGTAACACTAGGGCTATTTTGGGATGGACTTTGTAATTTTGACCCCCGTTCAGATGATGAGGACAACACCTGAGCTGTCACCTCCCTCTCCACACCACACCAGCAGGGGGGCGTTTGGTTCCGACGGATTTAACGTGCACCAGACATACTTAACGACGATTCTTCTGTGCAATCGGGTCTCAAACCTGAAACCCTACGGTTCCGAAGCCCAAACCTTACCAACAGGCCACCGCGGCTCTAATACATGCGCAAGTAGAGCACATTGACAATTCACTTGCCGAATAGTAAATATCCTCATGTAGTTTACCTTTGATCAATTCATACATGCTTCAAGTTATCCTCTGGTAAATAAAATAGATCATACGATTATAAGGAATTGGGACGAATCTCAGTTTGTTGTTTTTCAAATCCCACACGTCTTTCTATTTTGCATTAATAAATCATTAAATATGAGCAAAAAAAATGAAAGTATTATACTTCATATGGTAGGCGTACGGTTTATGACTGAAAATTCATCCCACAGAATCAACAATGTACGCTTTATGAAAATGTAAGGAGAGTATTATTTTAAACAGAATGTGACCTTACATGATTGAAGGTCATATATAATTACCATTGCATATACATATATAGTAAATACATAACTGTTTCAAGTATTTACTGTTCTTTGCCATTCCGAATTCCTTATTGCAGAAACATATCCACATATCTATTATGCACATATTGTTTTGTCACTGATTTTGGGATTGAAAGGTTGTCAATCCCAAGGACAGCAGGAAATAAACTATTTATTGTCTGTGTCTCATTCCTGGCCGATTGCCAAATTTTCAAATGAGCGACGCAGAGCAATTTCAAAAATTCGCAACACTTTTTTTTTATTCGTGCATGAGAAGTACATTTTAGATAAGAACTCTTCTTCTGTAAATATCGATTTCATTATGTATTGATAAGGATGTATATGATTAAAATCTTACATTTAATCAAAGAACTAGATATGATAATACAATTTAGTATGTTTTACTGCATTGAATAATACCTACGAGACTGACCATAAGTTGGAAGTAAAAATAATTGGTAGAAAAAAGATTAGATTGCCTGACTGGTAAATACGCCTCTGTCTTCTAATAGATATTTTATTTACATATAAATATTACTATATATATTAGTGTTTGTAAATTATATTGATAAGAAATTCGAAGATTTAAATATTATTCTATTAGAAAATACCTCGATCAGGTGTATTAATAAGTAAACTATGAAGAGAGACCAGTAGAAAGCAAATGCCACCAGAATTCACATCGTACGCCGTCAGAGAGTGGAGACCGTATTGATCCTGTTGTTCATTTTCTGTGTTTCATTCTACCACGATACAAATTTTTAACGCAACAAATCTAACTGAAGCGACTGAAAGAAACTTTCGAATAAACTCATTAATAAAGGTGTAATCCTCCACCCTAACAAATCTTGGGCAAAGTCGTGAATTCCCCAAGTACTCATATTTTTGTTTTCAAAGTTTTTATTTTATTTTCAGGTATGCGTTTGTCCTGCTTCGAAATAGGATAAGAAAAAACAAACCGCATATTGAACGCCTTTTTTCTCACTAAATAAAATCAGAAGGCGGCACACAACTGAAATTTTAGTAGCAATAATCGTGCTTCTTGATGCATTCTTGAATTAAAGCATTCGTTAATGAATGCAGAAATTATATGCATGAAATTACAGACTGACAACTAGTCAACCCCTTTCTGCATTTCATTTAAAATCTGGTGAGAATATACTCTGTAGATTCTAAATTTGGGCTCCAAATTTCATCCAGCTAGCTCTTTACGTTTAGAAGTTTTCATGTTCACTTACCATTGGTGAAACATAAAACCAGGTGGCAAAAAACTACCCAAAAATATATTTCGTTCAAAATTTGAAAGAAATTTACAAATTTTGTGAAAATAACACATAACAGATTTTTATCTTTTCAGCAGAAAATGCTTTTGAGTTATCGTGTTCACACATAGACAGACAGACAAAATTTTAAAAATCTGTTTTTCTTACTCATGGATGTCTGAAACCTGGAGATTCGTCGTAATCTGGTGTTTGAGGTTTTCAACGATTGCAATACTTTCTCAACATATATCAGAAAAGAATTCATTTATGAAATAAAACATTCTTTGAAAGGCAAAAGATACGAACTTATAAAACTGCAATCCTAAAATTATTTTCGAGATCTTGAATTTCTACCTTTAGAACCTGTCCGTGCTCGAAAGAGAATAATGTTGGTCTGATATTATGATGATTCAGAAACTATGAACTATAACGATGATTTAGTGAAGTCATAACGATTAAATTTTGATTGTGATCTTAGGATAAAAATGTAGATAAGAAATTTTAGATGAAACACATGAAAACTTTGTTTATCGTAACAACCCGAATGCATCTGAATCCAATATCCCAAAATACAACACGCTCCATGCATGAATTTTAGCATCTGATCTCGTACTTGTTTACTTTTATACCTGACGCGATAAATTGTCAAACATACAAACCATCACCAACATCTTGATTAAATTTCGACACCTTTTATATAATGGAATTTGACCATCCTAGTGTAATCTGATAATCACCAAATAAACCCTTTAATGATTATCTTGGCATAATCTGAGACCCGCCAAGTAAACCCAAGTAACCCCGCCCCCATCTTGACATTTAATGTATAATGAGACTTGGCGATTTTTTTTTTTTTTTTTTGTAGTCTGAAGATCCCCAAGTAAATTCATTATCTTGGCGATCTTGGCATAATCTGAAAATTGCCATTTGAAATCCAAAATGCAACCATCTTAACATTTTATGTATATTGATATAGTTTGAAAATCACCAAGTAAATTTGGGGCCAAAAATTATTTGTTAAACTTAATATAATCTACCAAAGAGGAAAAATTCTCTTCCAAAAAGCATTTCTATTCTCTTTACTATTTAGCATAGCTGAATACAAAACATCAATTTTTGTGGAAATAAATAGTACATGAAAATCGAAGTTTCAATATTTCCCCAATTTTTTTTAACGATGAAAATTAAATGCCAAGATTCATAGCCAAATAAGTTATCTTGGGATTATAGAGGAGTTTGAAGAATTCCATTAGTTCGAATAAATATCTAGACTTCCCGCACTCCTAGTGAAATGGAAATCATTAATACCAAAATTATATTAAATCATTCATTTTTTTATCATTCATTTCTAAAGTCACCAACTGAATAAGCTCAAAAGCATACATACTCAGTATCCAATTCACTATCGCTGTAACAGATGCATTTTTACCATCATTCTCTAAAAGAAAAGTTAAAAGAATGTATGTACATATAATTATATATATATAACAATATTCTTTATAAAAAACGACCGATTATCTTAAAATTGAAAATATATAATTTATCGAAATTTATCAATAACGAAAATATAAGCTATAATAACAACAAAATTGGTAATGAACAGATAACTTATCATTCTGAATGAAATTCTTATGAATTTGTAATGAAGTTTTTCTGTTTAGTTAAACTTATTCTAAGAGATTACAGATAATCTTAATGAATGTTGAATACTACTCCGATACAATGATATTCTACCGATCAACATGATGAAGGAAACTGTTCTAGAAAATGCACGATTCATACCTGTATCTCGAGCTGATCCATTGTGACGTCACAGCTTGTCGAGACGGAGGACCACAGGGAGTTTCGTTCTCTCTCTGGAGTTGTATTATAAAATATAGGTCTCTAGTTGCACACTCGGGGGGGGGGGGGGGGCTATTACTGCTTTCTAATTACAGATTTCTTGTTCTGTTTGTTTTTCCTCTACGTTTTGCGTAGATCTCTGTTTTCATCACCTAAGCTTTGTGTTTTTGGATTGAATAAAGAGTTGTTTTTCATTCAGTTTATTGGATTCCATTCACTAACAATCACAAGATTTTCCATAATAATATGCAAACACACAATAAAAAAAAGATAGGCGATTACAAAACATTTTAATTTTAAATAAGACTGTATTCTTTAATTGGGATCCAGAAATTGGAACATCCTATTTATTCACCGATATGATAAACAAGGCGGTTACAATAACATCTGGGGCAACTGAAGTTATTATTATTGTTTATGTTATTTTTAACCTCCATTTTCTTAAAATTCATGAAGGAGATATACCGCAATTGCATCAAGAATCAATTCGAATGAGTGTAAGTACAACTTTGCAATTCAGAATGGCGCCAGTTTCAGGCAGTAAACAAAGCCTGAAGCTTGAATACTAAGCTAGTCTTGTCAAATATAATGGACATTTTATACTTCTTTAAATTAAGCTTAGTTCAATATGAGCACAAAATGCCCAAAGATATTATTACCATATCTCTATGATATCATACAACATTCCGAACATAATTGTAGTATACATATATTGTATAGAAAATTTTGGATATTGACATTTTATAATGGATTGCCCTTCAATATTATTCCTTATCAAGGTGCTCAAGAAAAGTGCATGGAACCCCTTTTTTCAACAACGCGTTGTGAAAACGTTGCTTTATGTTATAAAAAAAAATCGAAAGTTTTACAGATTTATACGTATAACTTTTTATTTTATTTCGTATAGGTTAATAGTTGGCTTGCAGCAAAGAACATTTTGTGCCGCTGGAATTGTTCGAAATAATTAAACGGCAAACTGCTTTCCAATACCCTCGAAATCTTTAGCTGAAACCGAGAGGAACATCTGCGGCATTTGTTTGACAAAGCTAACGAAGCAGATGCCTCGTGCAATTTCATTACGAACCAATTTCGAATTTACAGAAGTGCTTATCAAAGTACAACGTAGTGTGAAAGGAGGCAGAAAGGAATTTGACGTGCCATTTTATATTATTTCTTAAATATAAAAATGTTGTAGACTTATTCGATAGTCATATGAAAAATGACTTCCATTCAAGAAAAAGTATTACTGGGCACTTTTCGCGAATTTCTTGGAAACTGCTCTCATCGCAGTCGCAAATTGGAAAATTTCCAAACTATTTTCCTGTAATAGTTTTTTCCCCTTCCAATGCATAGGATATATTAACGTTTTGCAAGTCAGTAACTCTAAGTTACTTTAGTGAATCCCTTCCGAGAAATAACATTAGACGAAAGAGGTATGCAGTAGAATAACAAAGAACTTCTTGTAAATTGTGAGCAGGTATAAATGAAAAATTTGATGGTCGCCAAAGGAATGTGAATTAAAATTTGCAAGAAAAAAAAAACTAATAACAATTTTCAAAATGTACGTTAGACTATGTAGCAGCTGTTTTTCAGACTTCCATTATTAAAAATTTGTTCTGTTAGATAAGTCAATCTTTTGGAGTGTATTGAACCGTTACTGCATTTATGAGACACTATATTTTTAAAATGTATTAATTTTTTAAAAAAGTTTTGTTATGTGTGTGAAAATTGATCATGTTTTTCTCGCATTGATCATGTTTTTAAAAAATTTACGTTTTTCCTATGGTTGTTTTAAAGAGTGATCCAATATGATTTAAAATAAACTTTTTTTTTGTTGTTAAAACCAAATGTTTTTTTTAATGCAAGAACAGAAACTATCGTTCAACATTGAAGTCGTAATTTTCATAATTTATGCAATATATCAAAGAATTATTTAATAAAAATTTCTGAAATTGATCATAAAATTCAAGATTTTTCTGTTTTACTTTCAAATGGACGTAAATGCCTTAATAATTTGTTTACTTTCTGTCAATAAATATACTTCAAAAAATGTATGAAGTCTAAATTTTATATAATCCTTTGATCAAGGAATAATATTGTGAAACATATTAGTGAAACTTCAATTTTTAAATTAAAAAAAATATATCTTCAGCAATGAAATCTGATCGAATTACAATTATTTTTTTTTAATATTACAATTTTAGAATAATCAGCAATCATAATCTTAGGCCAATAAGCTTAGGAAACTCCTATTGATACCCAATTTACATTTGAAATTGCAAGAATAGTAAAAACAAAGAATTTCTCATAAATAAAGAATATCTCATTTGACTGCTCAAAAATTTCTTGACATATAAAAAACTATTCTAATTTGGGATATAAATTTACGATTTAAATATCAATAAAGAATGTAAAATATGTTTTGATTATTTTTTATTTTCAAATACATTAAAATCGAATAGGTATAAATTTGAATAAATTCATCTGTGACGAATGATAAAAAAATATGGGTTCCGTATCATTCTTCAACAATAAAAGCCGCAAAAAATTTAAGTTGTTCGATCCTTTCCGCTGGAGAGTTTTTGAAAAATTGGATTTTTTAATTATCTTTAGAGACATTATGAATGCCTCTAAAAAATACGGAAAATATTATGAAAATGATTCAACAAAATTATATTTTAAGAAACAGGAAATTTTAATGAAATTTGACCAGAAAGTTCAACACTACCACAAATCTTAATGCCACAATCGCAATTCTCTTTGCACACAAATTATAGATGGTGATAATCTATAAAATCTCCCAAAATCTAGAAACATTTTGAAATGGAAGTAAATTAGGGTAGAAAATGCGTAAAAATAATTTTTCCCTTTAATTTACAACTGAATTTTGATACAAACTTTCATAAATAGAAAAATATATCCCCAACTGCAAAACTTTTGCTTTATTTCATTGCCCATATTATCATATTTGAATTCTATAATATAAGCTTTAAGGCAATTATCTTTATTAAATTTTTAGTTATCGAATCAGCAGTGAGGGGCTTTTATGAAAAATTGTCTTGAGAAATTTCACTTATAGGTTTCTTTTAATTGAAAAAATTTATTCCTATGGTGGCAGAAGTTTCAAGTTTCCCACAACGATAAACCGGAACTTTTTCTTATTTTGGAAACATGTCTCATTTTATTTTATTTTCTTTATTCTTAGAAACTCAAGGTAAAACTTTTTTTTCCTTTCAGTTTTTACTTTTGGCAGAGAACCATCAATTAATCACTTAATCAATCCACAACATATGTCATATTCGTACACAATGGAATCGAATTACTGAATTTTTCATTTTAAATCTGCAATTCAGTGAAAGAGTTAAGTAATTGAAAATGCAAAAATCTCTAAAATGTTTCAATATCCCTTATATTATTATAGGAATCAAAATAATAAATGCCCCAAATAGGTTGTGCCATCTAATTAGGCAGTTAAATAAACTCGTAGGTCAAAGCGTTTATATAACTCATTAAACTAAAGCATAGATATAAGCGACTATAGCTGTATTGGATTTAATCTATAAAATGCTGTTTCGGATTTCCATAATATGTTATTAAAATGTTCATTTGTATTTTGCGTTTTTCTATGAAGGCATACAATTGTTGATCGATCATTTCTTTTAAAAAAAGTCTAATTATGCCTAATATACGAGTTCTTTTCATCTTATCCCTGAAAACCTTAACTTATTCATATTTGAACCATGCATCGACATCTTTCAGACACAATACAGCAGAGAAGAAATATTGCAATAATCGCACTTTCTATATCTTGTCAGTTATCTTTGTTGCTACGAATTATAATTTCTTTGAAAGTTATCGATATATCAGTTTTTCTTTGCCATTTAGGCCTTTTGTGCATCATTATTTTTTTAAGTTTATGAAGGAAAACTCCAAACCCTTTACTACAAATAAGCCAAATATATACCATTTTTTTTCAAAATTTATACCATTAATTTCTTTTAATATATGCAAAAAAAGTAAAATATCACAATTTTAAGGCCAATTTCATGTTGAAATGCTTTTTCTGGTTTTTTTTCAGGCAAATTATGCTATATTCGCTGTATTTTTTTTTAAAAATTCACTTAGAAAAAAACTGAATCGAGTTTGAAAAAGAAATGTGATCTATAAAAAAAAAAAAAAAATCTACCTTTTTCTCTCTCTCACGCCATTGTGATCGGAAATTCGTGTTCTTAAGAATTCGGATAACTTAAAGAGAGTGAGACTCAATATAAAGGCATGATATATTAACTACAAGACATTAATTGAATACAAAGATATTAAATGCCCCTATTATCACACGATATTGTACGATTTCTCCAAAACGTTGCTCGATATTCTAAATACCGGCAAATATCGTGAAGATATGTTGTTGGGCATTTTAAACTAATAAAGGCTACTATAAGATGTTCATTGGATTAAAGGTATATAAAATAATTTATATACAAATCATTTTCAATAATTGTAAATTCCATTTCATGAAAATAAATTCGAATTAACACTTTATTTTGTCTATTCGAAAAATAAGAATATGAAAATATATTGCCTATACGAAGGATTAGGAAAATAATATGAGTCAAGAAAGACCCTTTTTTTTTAGATAGATAATCTTATTTTTTAGACGAGACGAATTCACAATTTTGTATTTATAGGCATGTCAAAACTTTTTAAATATCTCCCCAAAATGTATACACGAAGAATATTTTAAAAATAAATCACAATATCTGAAAACTTTCGAATATTCTCCTTTTTATTCTCAGAAACCTGAGGTTAATTGGCAAATTTAAAAGAATAGATAGTAATGAGAATCTCTATTTTTAAATCTTCGAAATATAAGCTAATAAAAAGACACTAACCAATTATTGATATCGCTTTCTCCACTTTCTTGAAAGTAGGTTCATTTTTCGATGAAACAAATGCTAAAATTCGATTCCTTACATCTGCTTCAAAATCTGGATCGACTTTGATATCTAATGTTGAATTCATTTACGCTCTGAGTTCAAGCTCGGATTTTAAAATTCCAAAAACAAGCAATCCCTGTAAGTATAGAGTTTACAGTGGAACAGTAATAGTTAATATTCAGAGATATCACATGATTTTAGGATCCTACTCTTATTTGACCACTCTAGTGTCTGAACAAATAAGTAGAGTGGCTTTCATATGATCGAAAATGAATCCATAAAGAAATGATTTGTAAAATTTTTGCCAGAAATCTGTAATATTTCAGTGTTATGTCTAGTAAACATTTTTAAAATAATATTTTTTTTTCATTGTGAATTTTGTTTTACTTAAAATATTGAACTCAAATGATTCTTAAATGTCTGATCTCAATATTAACCAAATCTTGTTCTCGTAATTTTTATTCACTGTCAATCAGTCTCACCATGCCAATAAATGTTGTTTTTCAAAGCGTGTGATTGCATAGCATTTTGATGATATCTTGAGTACCTATACCCAGGTAGCACAATATTGTACTATATTATAATATATTAGTCTATATGAAACGATATTATATAATATGGCTAATATCATATAATATTTACGTGCTACTTTGGGTATGTTATAAAATACCGATTAACATTAAATTACTGAAGCTGTTTCAATAATATTAGAATGCAGACTACCCATTCTAGCCGGCGATTCCCACGTCAAAACCATATTGTACGATTACCGCTGATAAGAAGGATGACTGATGAAAGATTATAGAATTATGCAAGAGCAGTTATTTGGGAATGCTTTAAACACTTCTGAAGTTCTGAAAGGGAAAAGAATGTTTAGAATCAAAACACAGCAGGAACAGAATCTACAATCTCGCTCCTTCTGTTAATAAGCACTTCCATAATTCTTTCACTGGATTCGAATCACTTTTCTATAACAGGTGAAGTCGGTGAACTTATTCGCTTACCAGCACAATACTAAGCTCAAATGTAATTAATTGCACCAATTCATTACATTATCTTAACCCTTGCTAGGGCCGTGGGAAGTATGCTCCTCACCAAATTTATCAATCCTTATATGAAATTATGTAGTTTGGCATAAGTTCCGACAAATTTTTTTAGTAAGTCAGAAAATTAGGTGCTTTAGTTCTTTATCTCAGACAAAATTATGATCTGTTAATTATTAATTAACCAAATTAATTAATTAATCAAATTAAATTTATCTAATAAGCTAAATGAATCCCCTTTCTTATTCTAATTTCAAGCCTAAAAATATTTTAACATAACTAGAAAAAAAATGGCCTCGATTTTATTTAAAGGGTTAAAATAAAACCGAGTATCGTTGAATCTTCTTCGACTCACTCCAAACAATGTGTAGTGACACTTTTCTGGGTAAAGAAAAATTCAAGTGCTCTATCTTCAATAAATATTTAGATGTTCAGTCAAATATAAACAAATTTTATATTTAAAAAATGATGAAATATTTATAATTAACAATAAAAAATTTAAATTGACAATTTTACTCTCAATGACTTGCATGAACTCATTTTTAACAACTCATCACCATGCTTATAAAAACATTACAACTAAGTTAAATATGAAAGGCAATATAATATTTGTCAATAGAAAATTCCTTTTATAATTTTGAAATAATGCATCGATGTCTGACGTCAAGTGGTCTGTTTTGTGATGATTTTAGGTGCAAATTGAATAGTAAAATGAGCTCAGATCGCCAACAATTGTGGCTGGCGAAACTTTATGTATCTACCAAATATTCTTAAAACTGCGATCTCAAAGAACCAAAGGTAAAATCGGACTAGTTTATCAACAATCGTGGCTGACATAATCAAAATTTCAGCAAGATGCCCCATAACCATGGTCTCAAGCAATCTAATGGAACTAAATTACACGATGTAACAGTAACAAGACAAATTCTATATCAGAAGTCATTTTATATTTAATTGCTGTCAATACACTTAACTGGTATTGCATGTTCTTTAACCTCATGTACGATGAACAAAAGATACCAAAATGAAATTTGCGATTACCACCACGAGTGAACAGATCGAGACCATTCAATACAGTGATACGCTAATCGTTTCACATCATTAATGAATTGGATATGCATATTGAAATATGTCATTTATAAATTAGAATTGCATCAATCCATTGTCATTTTGACTTTAAAAAATGGTAAACAAAACTCTTACACATTTACAATTTTCATGATCGCACAATATTTTTTTTAGGTGTCAGGTGGTAAAATTTAATTTTCGAAGTTAGATATTTTCAAACCATAAAACTTTATACAGATAAAAAATTCGAATGAAAAAAAAATTGATTATCGACTCATGCATGTTTACTGAGATATACATGCATAACAATAGTTCTCTCTTTAAAAAAAGAATTTTAAATACAATTTTTTTGAACAATTTTATTATACATTTTCTACCATTAAGAAACAAACAATTTGACTGACAAAAAACCACACAAATATTTGCACTCATTCTAAAACCTTGCATTGAAAACATAAATTTAAGAAGATATTATAATAAAACTGAATTATTAATAAAAATCATCTCATTTTTTTCCAAACCATTTTATACCAAATTTTATAAGATCATGAAAAAATATATCACACATGGTGAGGATAAATTCTTTATCAATAGAATTCACATTAAATGGAACTCTATAAGAAACAAACTTGTGTTATGTCGTACTTTTTCCGATTCATTTCAAGACTAGTTCATATGCAAGTATAATAATAATCAAGCTTCCATTTGTATGCAAAAAGTATTGAAACTTTAAAAAATATTTTCCAAATGTAATTAAATTAGGCAATTTTCTGATAAAAAACAGAACATCAAGAAGTATATATTATTTACAAATCACAGCAACAATGCACAACAATATATCTAGTCTAGTTAAATTGAATCACAGGGGAAAATTCACAGTAAATGGATATCAATAATAAACAAACTTGTGTTATGTCATATTCTTTGAGATTCATTTCAAGAATAGTTCGTATGCAAGTACAATAATGATCAAACTTCCATTTGTATGCAAAAAGTGCTGAAACTTTAAAAAATATTTTCCAAATGTAATTAAATTAAGCAAGTTTCTATAAAAAAAACGAGCATCAAGAAGTATATATTATTTACCATTTATATGCATACTACATAACTAATACATGGCACATAATTTAAAAACATCTATAAAGGTTCACAATTTAAAATATTTTCAAACATAAACAGAAATCAAGATTTCAAATAAACAATATTAGACATATTTGCCTTAAATTAAAAAAAAATGTTCAAACATAAGCAACCTATTTATTCTTTAATGAAATATACTCTTTTCATTATAGTATATTTATATTACCATTCTTTTATGCTTTACATTATATATAACAATGATGAAGTATACATTTAATGAAAATGAACTATTTTCTCAATAACAAAATTCAATCAACATCAAGAACTATGTATTATTTATAATTTATATAGAGTAAAATTATATTTTGGAATATAAATATATAATAGAAGTACAATATAGAATTACACAGTACTATAGTATAGAATTTTAAAAAAATCTATAAGGGTATATAATATTTAAAGATTTAAAAACAAACATCTATAAATGATATATAATATTTAAAGGTTTTTAAACAGTTGAAAAAGCAGTATTTTTTTAACATTTTCTTTCTTGAACGGTAATTCTTTTTTAACTTCGTAATCTTTCAAATATATAAAACGCTTTAAAGTTTCATTTTTTTTTCTTTTCTCTCCCCTCCCCCCATTTTTGGAAATGAATGAATATGCTCAGTAAATCAAGGATCAAAAGAAAGCTTGAATTTAAATACTAATATCCAGAATATTAGAAAAATTTGCACCATCCATCTTTTTAAAAAAATCAAGATTGACAGAATAACGTATTCTTTGAAGACGCTATATTTTTCAGAAATTAAAGTTAATAAAATTGAAATGCAGTGCATTATATTGATAAACCTAATCTAATAAACTTGAATATAAACAAAAACATCTGATACGTGAGAATATATTGATATATTAACTGAAAAACAACTGATATAAAATTTTCAAACCCTATAAATGAAATTCTATAAATTAAAAAAGAAAAAATTAATGAAAGCCTATTTTATTAAGTCATATGCATGAAATACAATAATATGACCATTACAACTTACCGAGAATAATCCATTTGAGTTCTCGCATAAAGATTTGGTAACATAAAAGGAATTATAAATACGTTTAAGATGCCGGTAATATACTTGATTTTAGTAGATAAAACTTGATAATAAATTGAACATGCAAAATATCTGAAGAATCGATTGCAGATTAGTGAAAATATATCATGTCTCAAGAAAGTATAATTACACAAATTGCTAAAAATGTATGCATTAGCATCATGTAAAAATACATAGAACTTATGCTTATCACATTTCATATAATTATTAGTTTATTTGTTAAAATGTTCTTAGTCGATTTACTTCTTACTTGAGAAAATAATTAAATCTTAAATTAATTATTTATTTATAAACAATTATTTTTTAATTATTTAAACAAAATGATTTAAAAAATTAGCATTATCTTCATTTAATAATCTTGGACATTTCATGCTACATCATTTCAACTATATCATTCTTAGGCAAATTCAAAACAAAACTTGCAGTCAATGAATTGTAACAAAAGTTACAATTGAAAGTAATTTAAATAATTGATTTGAGTATACACAAATTTTAATAAAAACGGCACCAAGCCAAACTACACAGCAAATGCATTAAAACTCAAGAATTTATAGAAGTGAATTTTTTTCAAATTTATGGTATATTTTGGGTCTAAGTGATCGTAACACTAAAAGAAAAATAGTTATTTTCCAAAGCTTGGCAAGAACAATTATTGTACAAATAAAAAGAATTTACCATAATTTTTTTAAACAAAAGAAAACAACAAAATGTTTTTAAAAGACATGACAATTTAATGCAATACTTTTATTAGTAATTGTTAATTTTGCAGATTTACATGCAATTTTCAGATTACATATAGATCAACAAGCCTCTTTACACATAATGCAACAATCATGTTGACATATTTTGGTTGTTTGGCAATAAAACAAAGAGGCTGTAAAAATAAACAAGCTCCCCTTTATTGTAATTAATAAAAATATTATTACAATTAATATAATGAAACCAATGCATTCTTATAATATAGTTTAATTATTATATTTTAAGAATTTTTACTTATGATGAAAATATTAAATATACAAAATGCCATTTTACACTAATAGCAAGACTGTAATCACAAAAGTTAATTCGCTATATAACGATTTTAAAAATTATTTTTTGGATAAAATAATTATCAGCAATTGTATTCAAAAGAATTTAAAAAAAAATCAAATTGCAAATTTTAATTCTGATACTTAATATGATAACATTAAATCTGCTTCATATTTTGTATTCAGCAAAAATAAAAAGGTACAAATAGAATTTTAACTACAAAATACATAATATTGATGAACAAATTTAAAACTTTTAATAAAGTAACTAATTTAAAGGTGTTGAAATGCTCAGTGGATTATTTGTGAAGAAAAATATGAGCATTCATAACTTAAAACTATTTTTTTTTTATTTTATAAACTGAGCAAAACCTCTGCTTCATAATTAACAGTTTTAATCAATAAACCATAACAAATATTGACAATGTACTACAAAAGGATAAACTATTTAACATGTAAACACTTTTCAGAGAAAATTATAAAAATTATTATAAAAACATTAAAAAAATTCACTTCATCAAAAGTATAAAAACATCTTGATAATTTGGAAATATATACTTCAGTCACTGAAAGTTGCAATGGAATAAAATATGAATAATCATATTCATTTTTCTTCTTTTCCACGTAGTCATGTTGTAAAAGATATAATTTACTTTGGCACATTTAAAAGGATTTATTTATTGGTGCAGATGCAAGAGATTTTATTTGTCATTCATTGAACATCTTTTTAAATAGCCTATGCACAGACTCCTAATCAAGGAGTTAGTTAGCTATAAAATGGAAACAATACACAAAATTGAACAATGTAAAATCAAATATGAGGAAAATAACACTTTTAGTTACTTTATCTGCAATTCAATGAATCATAAAAAAAAGTATTTTAAAAAATGTCAAGTTTCAAACATCTCAGCATTTAATAGCATTATCAAATGCAAAAGGCTTAAGACAAGATGCAAAAATTGCATCAACACGGTACATTTCTTTTAAGTAAATGAACCAATAGCCTCCAATTTTTTTTACCTGACAAGTTTCAAGATCATATGGTCGTATGTCAGCCTTTCCTTTCATGGCATTTTTTTCTCTCCTCAAAGCAAACT
Organism: Argiope aurantia; assembly: GCA_026543865.1. Lineage (NCBI taxonomy): Eukaryota > Metazoa > Arthropoda > Arachnida > Araneae > Araneidae > Argiope > Argiope aurantia. The sequence continues at coordinate 238,745 of JAPMOR010063934.1, forward strand.
GAACATCATAATCCACATTATATGAAGGAGCATCATTTTTCTTCCCAAGAACAATATGACAAGCTCTTCCTTTGGCAAAGTGAGATATATTTTCTAATGGTTCATGAACTACCTGACCAGTATTAATCAAAGTCTGATTACTTTTACTAGAAATAAGCTGGACTTCAATATCGTCAAGCTCTTTCTTAGATTCTTCTAAAAGTTGGGATGGGCACAGAAGAAGCTTATGACTTTTATAAACATCTTCATCAAGCTCATCATCCATTTCCCATAAGTCTTTCTGCTGATGAGTCAATTTCACCCTAGCCGCTATCATATACTTTGAAATAACAAAACCTGCTATAAATAATTTTGACATTTTACCATATGCATTTACAACAGCTTCTTTCTTGAAATATTCATTCATAGCTTTCATAGCAATTCCAAATACTTTCACTGCACAGTATGCTAAATCTTGTCTTTTATCAATCAAGTCATAATATTGTCTTACTGCATCTATGGGTGATAATTCCTCTCCATTAGGATCTTGTTTGGGAAAATTTCTACAAATAATATTGTTAAATTCTGGAATACCTTCTATGCAATCTTGGATATACAAGCTGGCCAAATGTCTTAGTTCATGGGAGTCAAGATCATGTAAATACCATGCACAAAACAAATGTTGAAACATATTTACAGGCTGAATGATTGTTGACACTTCTGTACGAAATGAATCTGCTAAACTACCCTTAGGCCAAGTATTAGAAGTTTTCATGACTATCGGAGGTATAACTAGTATGACATACTGCATTTTGTATGCTAAAGCGACATAATATCGATTTTGATGTATATTAGACATTGTAGAATCAATTACCAATAAATTATGGCCTTCCTCCAAAGCTTTTCTTGCAGTTTCTTGAAAATAGTCATAGAAAGCTTGAGCATTTTCGGGTGAACATGAATCATTAAATTTATGCACAAATGTTTTATCCGTGATGACACATGATGTATATTTAAAAACTTTTTTAACAGTTTCAAATGCATGTGCACGCTCGTCAGAATATGGACCTTGAGCAATTACCATAACTTTTGCAAACTTAACATACATTTCAGTTTTTTTGTCTTTATTCATCTTCAAGGGAAAATAATTTACTGAAACTTTATCCCTGAAATTGGACATTGACGATTCTCCCAGTTCCTCAGCAGTATCATCAACGTTAGACGCCATTATAAATATTAAATGATATTATAATTAAAAAAAGCTTAAAGAAAATATTTATCCTTTTGAATTATTTTGTGAAGTACAATCTCTTTTACCACAATGTGTGCCGTTCACACCTCCAAGAAAATGGAATTCCTCGCAGATAATAAAAGCACCAATAAACCTACATCTGCTAATATATAGTTTAGGTTTGGAATTCTCGAAATTGTCATTCTCTAGAAATCGACCAGACCATGTCAACCTAAATGAGTACAATCACAGCGATTCTTATAAAAGCATCAGGCGGATGTAAACTGTGCTGTGATTGGACTCCTAAAGGTTGACATGAGATTACCGATGCCTTCATTTATTGCTTATGTTTACATTACACCTCGAGATCCACATGCTAAGCTTTACTCTAATATATTCTGGTTATCATATAAGAATATTCTGGTTTCTTTTTAAATTCCTTTCTACTGATTTTTAATAATGGCATATAATATGCTTTCTGAACAATGTTTATACATTCAGATGAGTATGGAGTATTATAGATGAGTATGGAAAAAAAAAATCTTCCTTGTTATGTTTATTTAGGGCGAAAACTTATTGCATACGTTTTATTTTCTTGTTTACTCATGATAGCAAATTCGTGATAGTAAATATGTAGCCAGAAATTGTTATATGCTTTTTTATTCAGAAGTGAAAATTTATTACATATCTTTATCTTTTTGTTAACTAATTAGGGATTCGCATGAATCTTTCTAATCAAGGCTGAATTAACTTTCGGAGCCTTCAAAAAATATTGTCTTATAATATTTCACCTTCCATGCTTACTATTTTCATCAATCACCATGTGTTTTCTTTATGACTAATACTCTTTAACTGTGTATAAATATCATTCACTTTCTTTTGCTCTATTAGACTTTGCAGATATCCAAATTTGCCAGCCTTGACATTTCTTTCTTTTGCTTTAAATTCTTTATTCTATTGAATTTACTTTTATGGTTAATTTCATTAGGAGCAATTAAACATGTTTGTACTTTGCTAAATTAACAAAACAATTTTATACATACTGAACACAAAATAGGTAGACTGAATTAAAAGAAAGGCTGAAATTTTGTTTGAATGAAATAATAATGCAAGAAGCAATGAAAAACTAATCAACTTTTTGTATGATTCTTTCTTATGATATAAGCAAAATGATATAGAAAAAATCTTTTTATATGCAAGTTAATTTTTTACTGTGCATTTTACATTTTAAAATTAACTGAATAATCTGAACATGTATTTTCTCCCCTATATTTAAATAATGTTGGAGAATTATTGGAGCAAGTGTCATCAGTTGTCAGGAAATTTTTTATATCTCATTCTGAAAAGATATTCTGGAGCAGTTCCCGTATACGGCCTAGTGGCGCCATTTTTTTTCGCCAAGAAGTCGCCAATAATGCGTGTTTAGGATGTTGTGATTCTTAACCGGAAGTTTGGAAGCCACGTTAGGCTTATTTCTGAGACTGATAAAATGCACTAGACTATAAATCAGGGGCTGGCGATACTCCCCCCTTTTTATTTTAAATATTTCAGATAAATGTTGTGATTATTGACTAATTTTTGAAGACATGTTAGGCTTAATCCTACGACTGACAAAATACACGAGCTTAAGTCAGGGGAGGGGTTATTGAAATATTTATGATAAAGATCCAAATGAAACGATTTGTTTAATTATAAGTATAATGAAGCATGATGAAATGTTCACTTGCTTTTAAGTATAATGAAATGCTCAAAATTAATATTAAATGATGATGACGAAATTATTTTTTGCTCCGATTTTTAAAAATGATTTCTTAATTTTATGCTGAATATGTTCTCATGAAAACATTGATATTTTTTTCATTTTAAAAGCATAATTTATAAAAGTTAATAGCTGTATATGTGAGCTGCTCCTTATAAAACCACATAAAAATACTGAATATGTTCTAAGGTTTAAGGTAACCATAAAGAAGAATACATATGCCGATGACGGCAACCAGAAATTACCGTTTATCACAAAATTTCTCGCCAATTTGGCGGAAGCCGTATATGGGAGCTGCTCCCTTATTCTGACCTAACTGCTGTTTTTCTTCGCTAAAATTTCTAAAAATGCCATAGACAGCATGGAAGTAATTTTTAAAATGCTTGTTACAAGATTGAAAGTATCAGGGAAAAAACATTTTCGTCTCATTTCACACAAATCTAGATAAACAATAATCTAATAATACAAATCTCGCTCTTTGACTTCCATCTATAATGTAAATAAACACGTACTTTTCTAACCAATCACAATACAGTAAGCAACAAACCACATCGATGGAGAAAGAAAGCCCATGATTGGACTCAAAAAGGTTGACATACAGAGAGTCAATTTCTAGATTGTGGTTCGTTCCGAAAATTCGAAGGTGCAATTGCAGTTGCAGTTAAGGAATGTTTTTACTAGCTAACTTAAGAAATAAATAGGCTTTGTTAGTGATTATTTAAACAATAATTTTTAAATAAATTGGAGCTTTTAAAAAAATTCACTTGTCGAAAAGCTTTCCTGCTGAATGTCAAAATAAAACATATCCGATTATATTGAAGGGTCCAATTTTCGATTTCTTTTTTTCTCAGATAGTTAAAGATTTTCTTTTTTTGCTAATAATATTCATTAATTACACTCGGAAATTTATTTTTAGATACATATTAGATGTAAATTGAATTAAATAAGTTATTTTAAGGCCTTAAAGAAATTAGAGATTAAATTAGATTAACTAAATTAAATTAAATAAATTAGATATTAAATTAAATTAACTAAATTAGATGTTATATTAGATTAAATAAATTAGATTTTATTAAACACGTTTTATAGGTTTTTACGTATGGAAGTAAAACGTTGCCAGTGGATGTGTACATCCCGATCTAGCGGATATGTGCCAAAATTCATCGGATATGACGTAATTCATTGTTGACGCCATACGGGTCATTTAGAGCGGGAATCATTTTTCTCTCTGGTCGGCCTGTATGTCAGACCTGTGTATTGAATATTTTATCTGCTTGTGGAAAGTTATTTGTACTTGTAGTTTATATTATAAACTTTTATATTTAATTTTACTATTTGTTTTTCCTTAGATCTTATTATTATCTATAATCTGAAATATTTTAATTCCGATTTCCAGATAAGTGCTAACTTGGGAAATTGTTTTTTTTGTTTTTTGTTTTTTTACATTGTGGTGGGTTTGCGGTGCCTGGTACCTGGTACCTTGTGGTTTGCAGTCCAGTAACATGACCATGATACAAAAGCAACTGCTCGTGTAGCGTAGTTGTTAACTGGCTTATAAGCTTTCACCACAGACTCTCCCTCCAGTGAATCAAATGGTATGGCTGTTGATTGATGATGTATTTAGTTGTTGATTCTAATGCGCCTGTACCAATTTGAGTAGCGTCAAGCGTTATGGTGAGTGTGTGTGGGTGATTGGTAGCTGTTTCTGAGTCAAGTTAGTCTGACGACTTTTGTTTGCTGCAGGTAGATGGTACCACAACAGCTGTACGAAAGTTGAAGTTCATCGTCCGAGGTCACCAATGTGGCGGATTGTGATGCGCGAGGATAGAACCTGGGACCTTGTAGTTCTCAGCCCAGTAACATGACCGTGATACAAAAACAATTGCTCTTGTAGCGTAGTTGTTAACTGTCTTATAAGCTTTCACCACAACATTTTGTTTGTATATCATTTAAATTTTCCTAATTTCCTCATTATTCAGGGGTGCATAGTTTTAAATTTATTTGTGGTATATAATAAAATTCTTGGAACATCTTCAATGTATTGAATCTTATATATTTTTTGTTTTGTTTTGCTTTATGCTTTTTTGGCACTTTGTACAGAATTTTGTTACTATTACTAGATTTGAAAGATTTCCATTTTATCTCACTGTTTTACAATGAGGGCTGTCTTATTGGCGCTTCCATGATCAAATACTTCAATAAGTATGAGTACTTGATTTCATTTGGACATTGCTTCCTATCCTGGTGCAACTATTGAAAGATTAACTAGTAATATTTCTGTACACAAAAATTATGACTGGATCTTAGTGCATGTTGGCACAAATAATGCATCTTTGGGTACTATTGAAGTAATACTTCATGAATATAGAACTTTGGCCACTGAGGTATTTTTTCATAACTCAGGCGCAAGAATAATTTTCTCGAGTATTATTCCAAGAGATTTTGATTTCCACAGAAAGGAGTATAAGGAATCAGATTATCATTCACAGGCAGCTATAAAATATGCACTACAAAAACTGTTATTATAAAACATTTCTCTTTTGCAGTTCTTACCAGCCATCTTGGAAAAATTATCTTGCAAGAGATGGCATTTAAATAAATGGGGTAATAAGCTGCTTGCAGATTGTTTTCGTGGATACTTAATAGGACGCATTTCATCTGATATATCATCTAAAAAGGTATGTATGAATACATTATGTGTTATTCTTTTTTTTCACAATCAATTTAAAAATTCATGCAAGCCTGAAGTCGATAAATTATAATTGGTTTTTGTTTTATTTTCCCAGATCAAAAAGACTCGGTCTTCCAACACTGATTTTTCTTTTGATGATTCTGAGTTTCCTTTATTGTCATCTTTCCCTACAGCATTTGTTTCTTCTGCTTGGCCAGAGCAAGAGTCTGCAAGGCCAGTTTCTCGGTCCGTCCAACCTGCTAGGCCAGTTTCTCTGCCAAAGCAAGAGTCTGCAAGGACAATTTCTTTTCTACAGTCAGCTACTCTGTTCACGAAAGATATTTCTTCTCTGTTGTCTTCTACAGGTAATATTCAATTTGTACTTCCTGTGATGCCATGCATTCCATTCTATCAGTTTAATGAAAATCTTGTTAGTAGTATTCCCTTATCAAATACATTTTCAGTTTTGGCATCTAGTTGTAACATATTGCATGAAATAAATGGTGGTGGCCCTCAAAATTGTTCTATTCTAAAAACTGTGTTTATTGTGGGAAAACATATTCTACGCGATCCTCGTTTTCAAATCACCTGAAGAAATTTAAATGCCCCCAACCTGTTAAAGACTGTTATCCTAAACTTTGTAAAATATGTTTGAAGATTCCCCTATTCCTCTAAATCCTCTTTTTCAAACCATTTTAAATCAAGGCAGAAAATGTAAAACTCATATTTTCTTATCCAGAAGCAGTATGCGATGCTCGAGGATAGAACCTGAGGCCTTGTGCTTTGCAGTCCAGTAACTAAACCATTATACCAAAACGATCGTTCTGGTCGATGAGTTGTTAACTGGCTTATATGCTATTCATCACAATCCCCATCTGGAAAAATTTACAGTAGGGTTTTGGAAAATTCAAATTCGATTCGATTAAATTCAAAAACTTAAGTTAATTACATATTCAAAACAGAAAGAAACAAGCTCATGATGGAAGCAATATACTAAAGACGACTTTTAATATAAATATATGATTGTGTTACTTTAAATTGTTCCTGTCTCATTTTAATGGACTTGTTAAATGTTGTTTGTCATTTAGTGAATGTAATTTGAATTAGTATATCAATAAAATCTCATTGTGATAAAAAATAGTATATATTTTTATAAGAAAAAATTATTTAATTTTTTTACACTGCAGTTTATATTGCTATATTGTATACATTTCAATTTATTTATTTTCTTCTGCCTTAAAATAAAGGAACAAATTCCCAATGATTTAGCTGAAAAGGTTGTCCAGAAATTTCTGCTTTTCTTTTTAAGCTTTTTAGGAAGTCCCTTTATGAAAAAAAATTTATCATCAGGATAAATCCATACAAGAAATCATCCAATTAAGAATTCAAGAAATAAAGCAGTTAGAGACAGCTAAGAAATGGAACATTTGCCATGCTGTAACTGTGTTGTATATAAAAGTGAAAATGGATTACTTGAATAATATGAAAAGAATTGTATTTCCTTTGTTTAGTGTACATTCGTATGGTGGGGAGACATAGAAATTTGTATAAAAATTGTTTAGATGCAGATGGTTGAAATATATATAGAAATTTATGTTACATTATCTATTTATTGTCTGCATATTTCATCACTTTATCATGCTTGTTTGGTGAATTATATATATTGGATCTGAAAAACTGTAAAATTAAGGTAAATTTCATTTTTTAAGAATTGAGATTTCATTATAGTGTTTACAAGTCTTTTTAAAAGCATAATGAGTTTGAAGAATTAAGAATTTTATGACTTTTTTATCCAAGAAATTTATATCCTCCTAATATTGAAGACAATTTGTTTCTTTTTATCTAAATGATGAATGAAATAGCTTGTCATTGAAATATTAAGCAATTTTTATTTTTAAGAAGTCAATCATGTGGTAATTTCTTTTAATAATTTTTCACTTCTGATAGTTTAGCAACTTATGTTCCTTGCATTGTTTTTATTTATGTAAAAGAAAGTTCATTTTAAGATTTTAAGTAAAAATATCATCAACAGAGTATATGTTAATTGTCTGAATACAATTCTGCAGTGCCTGAGTATGACCTTTTTATTAAATAGACCACTGCTTAGGTCCCTTTAGATTTTTTAATGGAATTTCTATAATAGTTTAATTTTGCACTGTTGCTTAGTGTACAAACGCGGTGCAAACTTAATTATTATTATAATTAATGATATTAATTTTAGAACTTTATTCTAGTAGTTTGTTATTTATTTTTAAAGCATTGTTCTACCGAAAGATTTATATTTTGTTGTTCCAAAATTTAAAAAAAAAACTGTTTTATAATTTAAAATAAATATATCAAATCTATAATTAAATATTATTTAGATTGTCTTTAAAAAGTTTGACTTGTAAAATTTATTTTGTGTCGAATTTTTCAAAATTTTAATTTGGCATTGCGATATACTGAACTTTAGAAAGTGATCCGCAATAAAAATTTTTTGCTATTTCAGTTTGATGAATTTTTTTAAAAAACTATTTATATAGGTATTGTTGAGGACAGGAAAAGAGAGACGATCCATTGAGGGTTTAATTGACATTCGAAGAGTCCGGTTCACTATCTGACTTAAGATCTTCAACTTCTAGGAAATGTTCTTTATAAGAATTTTAATGATGATGAATGGGTTTATTTTTCTATATCACTCCTTTAAAGACTTTCATTCGAAATTTCAGTAAAGATTATTCTGTCTGAATACGAAAAACACAATTGCCCAAATGATAGAAAATGGTTTTCAGCTAAGTTTTTAGAATTGCAAATAAGACCTTTATTTTGACTTTAAGGATACATTATGACGTATTGAAAGCAAAGAGGATTACTGCCCCCAGATTTTTTCCCCGAACTTGCTACACATTTTGGTACTTTTCATGATCATTCGACAGGAATATTTTATGTTTGATTCCTCTGACTTTATTGTACTGAAAAAATTACTAATGAATATATTTAATATCTTTGGAATGCGTGCGGGTATAAATCCAGTTACTACAAATAAAAAATTATAAAGTATATTAAATTTTTTTTAAAATTTTATATAAATTACAGGTAAAAATATGCACGGCAATAAAATAAATTTTATTGAAAAACTCCTTTTTATAATTTTAAAATAATTTTTAAAATGGTTTTTGTCTGATATGCTTCAAAATTATTGAAGAAGAAATTTTAAGTTTTTATTAATGTTTAGTTGAAAAATCTAATCCAAATTTTGAGAAACTCTTCCTTAATCCTTTCAAGGGTCATTTTTTTTCCAATCATGATTTGTTAAAATATTTTTATTATTAAGTTTGGCTTAAGGAAAGTGACTCATTCAGCTAATTACATTAATTTAATTTGGTTAATTGATAATTAAGTAACAAATCAAGACACACTATTTTATGTGAAATAAGGAACTGAAGCATCTAAGTTCCTGTCTTAAAGAAACTTTGTGTCAGAACTTAAGCGAACCTACATAACTTCACACAAAAATTCAGATATTCGGGAGGAAGCATATTTTCCATTTAAAAAGTATTTGTTTTTTGAATTTGCGATATCAGAGATATTTCATAAAATCAGTTTATGATGAACCAGGATTATACATCATATTTATTTATTAATATTGTTTAAATTAAATATTTACAGTAAATGAAGTAACAAAGCATTTAATTTTTAAGAGAAAGAATTTCGATATCTCATTTGTTAGAAAGCTATCTTAATTTAAAAACAAATTTTAACACAATAGTAAATTGTTAAACGGAATGAAAAGTACATATTGTTACTGATTTCACTCTATCACTATCAATCCGTCGGGTTCATTTACTTGTATGTATTTAGTGATTGTGTATGGTATGAAGATAACGCAACACAATGATCAGTCCTTTCAGTAGACGAACACGCAACACGTTTATTGACACTACGACACACAGGACAGTACAAAGATGACCACTACATACAGCATGGAGAAGACAATTATAATAGGAAGACAATAGGTCTCAGGAGGCGGGGCTAGAAGCCTCTCACCCAATCAGGAACTTCCGATGAGTATCTCGGTTCTTAATAGACGGATCGGGAAAATTCTCGATGTTTCGGGTATAATCTATTTTGGCGCCAAAGTCGCCAAATTCGTCACCAAGTCTCCAAATGGTCGCCAAGTTTTTCGTCAAGCTCTGGGACCACCGACGCGACACCCGCACTTCGTCCAATACAGATGATTGTAAAACAGTCTTTCTGATGATGGAACCGACTATGCTGGGAAGCAGCGTCACAGATTCGTAACATTGTCCCCCTCCTAAGGACTGCACGTCCTTGGCAGTACAATATCTGAGTAAGAGGATTACCAGATTCACACAATAAACAAGTATAAAATAACAAATACTCAAAATGACATACAGCGTAAATATTTTCAAAATACATGAGCAATACAAGAATAAATTACAATACTAAAATAACAAATTCAGAAGATAAATGATTTACATTATTTATTATATAATGGGTGACCATGGTCTGAACTGAAAAGATCTTAATCACATTGGCCAAGGTAAGGGGCTTGCCTGTTACAATGTATCACCTTCGGTTTTAAGTGTGGTGATTTCTGTATCCGTACCACAATGTCATTCAGTCTTTTAAGGACTGTATAAGGATCCTCCCAGTTGGTCTGCAACTTCGGAGAGAGTTTTTTGCGACGTTTCAGATTCCATAACCACACTTAGTCTCCTTCTTGGAAATTGTGTCCCGTTGCTCTAGCATCGTATCGGGTCTTCATCTTCTCTGAAGCTATGCCGATTCTATCTCTGGCCAGATGATACACCTCCTCCATCCGTGTCCGGAGGTTCTCGACATATTCCTCAGTGCCAAGGAAGCATCTGGAGGCCGACTGAACAGTAGATCTGCAGGCAGACTAAGGTCACGTCCGAAGAGCATTTGGGATGGGGAATAGCCAGTAGTCTCGTGAACGGCACTTCTATAGGCAAGTAGGAAAAGGGGCAGTTTCTTGTCCCAGTCCTGTTGATTGCTGGACACCAGGAGAGAGAAACTGTTCAGAATGGTCCAACTGAATATCTCTACCATGCCATCTAACTGAGGATGTAAAGCCGTAGTTCGAGTTTTGTCGATGCCGAGTATCTCGCTCAGTCTCCTGCAAACTGACGATTCGAAGTTTCTTCCTTTATCGGAGTGCAGTTGTAGAGGAACTCCGTATCTTGAAATCCAGTTTTGAACTAGAATCTCTGCAACAGTAGGGGCTTCTTGATCGGGAATGGGATAAGCATCAGGCCATTTGGTGAAGTAGTCCATGACAACCAGGATGTTGTTGTTGCCATCTGATGACCTAGGAAGAGGGCCTAGGATGTCAAAAGCTATTCGTTCGAAAGGTGCCCCCACATTATACATCTGCAGTCTTCCTTTAATGCGTTTCTCAGGACCTTTACGTGCAGCAAAGGGATCACATGTGCGACACCACTTCTCCACGTCATTTCGCACATTATTCCAGTAGAAACGTTCTCGAACTTTTTGTAAAGTCTTCGTAACACCAAAATGACCCCCAGTCGGACTGCCATGGAGTTCCTTAAGGACTGTTGATACTCTTGTCTTTGGGAGTATTAGTTGCCATCTGAATGCTTTTCCATCGTCAGACTCCCATTTGCGATACAGCACACCATTTGTTAGATGGAGAGAATCCCAAAGAGCCCAGTAACGCTTCGTTATAGGATGGAAAGGGGCGATGTCTTGCCAGCTAGGCTTTACGCCTGTTGACTCTTTAAATTCAATTATTGGTTTTATTTCAGGATCAGCTAGTTGGTCTTTCCAGACGCTCTCGTCACTCCATGGATCTGATTCTGATGTTGATGGGGTTGTAACTTGGCGAACTACAGGATCTACCATGCAAAAATTTTTTTCAACTCTAGAGCAGTATTTGCAGTTTTCCGAACATGGTCTTCTTGAAAGAGCATCTGCTTTTCCATGCGCTGATCCTTTTCGGTGGCGAATTTAAATGTCATATTCATGTAGTATACATCTAGCTATTTGAACTTCTGGATTTTTAAAATTCAATAGCCAGGTTAATGAAGCATGATATGTACGAAGCAGAAACCTTCCATCGTAGAGGTAAGGGTGGAAGTTCTCTACGGCCTTTACGATAGCCAGAAGTTCCTTCCTGGTCACACAATAATTCCTTTCCTGTTTGGACAGACACTTACTGAAATAGACGATGACACGTTCCTGTCCATCTATTCCTTGGGACAACACAGCTCCGATGCATTCATGGCTTGCATCCTTATCCAGAATAAATTGCTTACCAATTTCAGGATATGCCAGGACGGGCGCAGATGATAGGGCGTCTTCGAGCTTGTTGAAGGTGTTGTCACACTCGTCCGTCCAGATGAATTTCTGTTTCGCTTCGGTCAGCTTATGGAGTGGTCTGGCGATTGTTGAGAAGTTTTTAACGAATTTCCTGTAATACGAGCATAAGCCTTAGAAACTCCGGAGCTGGCGAACATCCGTCGGGCAGGACCAGTGTCTTACAGCCGATATCTTATCCGGGTCTGTTCGAAAACCTTCTGCCGAAATGATATGCCCAAGATAGTTGACTTCACGCCTGAATAGGTGGCACTTGGACGGGCTTAATTTCAGGTTAGCTTCCTTCAGCTTTTGCAGTACACGTCTAACATTTTGAAGATGTTCTTCAAAGGAACGCCCCATGATGATGATGTCATCGAGGTAAACCAGACAGGCTTCATAAGAAAGCCCTCCGAGAACTATTTCCATAAGGCGTTCAAATGTTGCTGGCACCCTTGCCCTTGTCCTGTGGTGAAAGACGTCTTCTCTTTATCTTCAGAATGGATTTCTACTTGCCAACTACTTCCAGGGTAGAAAACCAGGTATTGCCGGCAAGTCTATCAAGCGTATCATCTATCCTTGGCAAAGGGTAGCTGTCCTTCTTGATGGCATCATTCAACCGGCGATAATCCACATAGAATCTAGTAGAGTCGCATTTCTTCCTTACTAAGACGATGGGGGATGCCCAAGGACTTGATGACGGCTCAATTACGTCACTATCTTGCATTTCTTAAATTAGTGTTTGGACTTCTTGTTTAGCGAATGGTAGTCGTCTGGTGTGCTGCCTAATAGGAGGATGCTCTCATGTACAAATTCGGTGTTTTAATAGTCGAGTCCTTCCAAAATCCTCATATGTTAGAGAAAATAAGTCCTGGAATTCTTTTATCAACTCTCTAGCAGCACACCTCTGTTTTTCATTTAAATCTGTATCCTTCTTTGAAATACTTTGAAATGGGGCTTTTGACTATCTGGACACCTCCGCCCCGCGAGATGGCCACATATTATTTTCCCCTGATGTGGTGGAAAATTATTTCCACTACTTCTAGAAACCCGGCAGTTAATACGGACGTGTCCGGCTGTACCACAAATCCAACACCGAATCTCCGTACTTCAGCCGTCTTTGCTCTCTTTAAACCTCCGAATTTCTCTTCGCAGATCGTCAATCTGTTTTGCGAAATCAGAGTCCAAATCCACAGCAGAGACAGCTCTGATTGTGTGTCGGTCCTTATATGTGGCCTGCTGAGCAGCCTCTATTTTGTGTGCAAAGACTAAAGCAGACCCTATATCTTTGACATCCGCTAGTATAAGAGCCTTCTGTGTTTCCTGATCCCGCACACTATCGATGAAGTGCTGGAGAGCCATATCTTGACGTGTCTCAACCGGGCAATCAGAAAATGCTAAATGGGAAAGTCGCTGAATATCGGCAGCTAATTCCTGCAGACTTTCACCCGCTTTTTGATAGCGGAACTTTAACTGCAGTCGGCTGTATTCTCTAGTGCACTTCTTTCCAAACCACAGCTCAAGTGCATTCGATAGAGTTTGAATATCATGTCTTTGCTCCTCCGTAAGAGTCTCAAGGATGTCGGCAGCGTCTCTTCTTAACGAAGTTGCCAAGTGAAGCGCTTTGGCTTGAGGATTCCATCCATTAGCTTTCGCTACCATAGTAAACTGTGTTTTGTATACTTGCCAGGATGTTTTTCCGTCGAATGTCGAGAGTTTAATCGTCGCTAGGGAAGGTGTAAATATCACTTCGGATTCCTCATGTTCATGGGAAATCTGCTTCTTCAGGCTTTCAATCTCCTTCCCAAATTTCTGTTCAAATTCTTTTCCGATGTCTTCTCGAACCTTCTTGTCAAAACTTTCTTCCATCTTCAAAATGTTAATTTCAATGTTTTCTCGAACTTTCTTGTCAACACTTTCTTTTATCTTTAAAACTTTAGTTTCCACTGAAATTACCTTATTCTCAAATGAAGCCACCTTATCTTCAATTGCATTCATATTCTCCTGAATGATATTGGAGAATTCCTCTTTAACACTTACGATGTCCTTCTTAAGCTCCTCCTGTCCGGATTTCATTCCTTCTTCAATTCTTTCCAGCGTTTTCTCTTGTGTGGCTCAATTCTCTTCCAACATTTTCTTTTGTGCAGCTTGGTTCTCTTCGAACATTTTCTTTTGTGCAGTTTGATTCTCTTCTAGGCCTTGCTTCAACTCCTTCATGAAAGCAAAAATCTCTTCGAACTTGTTATTTTCTGATTCAGCCATTTTTGCTTGGGATCTCGTCAGCACCATACACTATTAACCACTACCCCACTTCTGACACCAAATTGTTACGGATTTTCCTCTATCACTATCAATCCGTCGGGTTCGTTTATTTGTGTGTATTTAGTGGTTGTGTATGGTATGAAGATAATACAACACAATGATAAGTCCTTTCAGTAGACGAACACACAACAAATTTATTGACACTACGACACACAGGACAGCACAAAGACGACCACTACATACAGCATGGAGAAGACAATTATAATAGGAAGACAATAGGTCTCAGGAGGCGGGGCTAGAAGCCTCTCAACCAATCAAGAACTTCCGAGGTGTATCTCGGTTCCTAATGGACGGATCGGGAAAATTCTCAATGTTTCGGGTATAATCTAATTTGGCGCCAAAGTCGCCAAATTCGTCGCCAAGTTGCCAAATGGTCAACAAGCTCTGAGACCTCCGACGCGACATCTGGACTCCGTCCAATACCGATGACTTTAAAACAGTCTTTCTGATGATGGAACCAACTATGCTGGGAAGCAGTATCACAGATTCGTAACAATATTACTCTTTTTTGCTTCACTATATTATGTGTAGAGATGAAGTTGCAATGTATGCAAACGTTTAGAAACTGAACATTAATAGAACATTAATGTGAACATTCAGGACAAGGTTTATATAAAATTAGAGAAATTGAAACTGATATTTTAAAACATTTATTTCACACTGAGATAATCGTCAACAAATGTAGCTGTTGAATGGCACTGACTTTACTTGTATTTAAAACAAATTATTAGGAAGTAAGTAAGTACTATTTATTATGCTTGCATGAAACTTCTGTATAGCTTACTTTAAATATAGATAATTTCTCAATCCTTTAAAAAAATGTAACATGTCGGAATTTTAATATGATACAATGATAATTTATTTGTCTCTAACGATTAAATTATTGTATTAAAATTCTAAATGCATTATATGAGGCCTCATATATCTGTATAAGGCCTTCCATAACAGGATTTAAAACTCTTCACTTTCACACGAAAAAAAGTATTCAATCGATTGGCATATTTTACTTCATGGGGAATGAAAGTTTTTGTATTGGTTATATATATTATTAAAAAAACTAATTCAGAAAAAAAAAATAGGCTGAAATTTTTTTTTGAAGAAATATAACATGGCTATTTAAAATTACATTATATATATGTAATGCAAAATATTGAGTAAAATACAGAAAACATTTTATTAGAAATATGCCTTTTATTGAAATTTGGGCATATTTTAAAATTGTTAATATTAAATAAGAAAGCAGATGGTATTGAAATATTTCAATATAAATTCACTCACAAACAATTCAAAAATTCACACATATATGAGTTGCTTGATAATTTATATCGAAAGAATTGCATGAATTGTTTTGGCATTATAGTTTGAGAAAGACATTTGTTTGACTAATTCTGCTGAAATTGCTATATAATAGAAATGTAGTTGATTTTAAGAAGTTAAAAAAATGTTTTGGTTTTATATTTTTAAAATCCAAATTTTACTTTTCACTTTGAATGTGTTCAGTATATGAGTACCCCCCCCCCCCCCCCTCCATGTTCTATTTGAAAGCAAAATAAATAAATAAACAAAAAAAGGATAATGCTTATTAAGACTTGTCATGTAGCAATTAGGTAAAATTAGTATTTAATACGAATGTTAACAATTAATTGGCCCTAAAGGCACTAAGTGTTATGGAAACAAGGGGGAAAAAAGTAAAGAGATGAAAGTAAAATTGAGGAAATATGGATATCTGCAGCAATAAAGTTCTGATAGTTAAATATTAAGATGATGATCATTGTTAAAAATGATGATTCAATACTTGTGAAAACATGATATTGATAAAAATCATTCCCCGCATGTTCTGCAAGAAAAAAAATCACTCGAAAATAAAATCTTTGAAATAAATTTTTAAAAAATTATTTATCTAAATATAATACTTATTTGGTGATACATACAAATGTACTTTAAATCATAATCACCCCACATGTTACTGAAAATTTATAAGTTAATGTAAAGATAGATAGATCATAGATAAACAAATGATAGTCTAAAAATCGATTCGATTTTTGACTCAAAGAAATAGAGAATTTATATAAATAGATTACAGCTATTTATTCTTATTTCATTAAGTTAATTTTTAATCAACGTTACATCATTGAGAGAACAAATAATATTGAAAAACTAAATCGTAAAAACTAAATTGTTGTTAAAACAACAAGTGATGAACAAATAGGCTTAACAGTAACAGATTCAATAACACTTTAAGTTTATATTGAGGCTTATAAAAGAAATACATTTACTTTCAATAATTTGTATCCTAGGCGTGCTTTTGCATCTCATCAATTTCAATATAACACCATCTTGAATCAATAAATAAATAGAAAATTAGAAAAAAAAAGGAAGGCTTATAAACGCCAACCCTCGTTCACTTCGCGCAGAAAACATGCAGAGTGACGATTGTTAACCGGCTTCTCGATCACCAAGCCGTGATGACTCATGCTGGAGCTAGTGGTAGAGCCAGCAGGCATGCCTTGTCCGCGTCTCTGCTTGTAAATAATTATGCTTTCCCGGAATGGATATTAAAGAGAAATGTAAAATGTCTCTTCACTACTTCGAACCTGCATTCTGCTTCAACCAAAATAAGTATTACATGTATATATGAGAAAATAAGCCCAGCCCAGTACTACATAACAGAATGTGCCGAACTCAAACGAATTAGAGGAAGACTTATTAGGGATAGTGATGATTTTAACAGAATATTACAATACCCTGAAAATTCAAAAAATGATGGAAACGATTTCTAGCCATTTACCAGCAGTCTGAAGATTTTTTGAACTTTTCCTCGCCGTTGTCTTTTTATGCTGTGGCTGGATAGTTGATGAGCATAACATCCAGTCATAATAATCCCTGTTTATACGGCTTAGTTTTGTGGTAACCGGGTCACTGGCTGTAATAATAATAATAAAAGAGTCTTGGTCAAGCGGTACTGGATCTCTTGCCTTCAGAATGTTTTTGTACTTGCTATAAATATTAAATAAATCCTTCGCAGCCTATAAAGGAGAGGAATTTGGGGGTGATTAGTATAGATTTTATAAACGAATAAGCTGTTTGCAAATTTATTTGGCAAGCAGAGGCAAAGAAGAAAATGCATTCGTTCTTGAATTATGGTTTGATTCTCAAATAAACAAACAAAAAATATGCAAAAAGTTTTGCACTTAATAAAGAAAAAAAAGTCAATCAATGGAATTCTAGTATTTTAATACATAAATGAATAAAATTAAAATAAAAGTTTGTTACCAGTTGATTCTTATTTATTATATACTCTATACTGTATATATTAAATACAAAATGAGAAATTATTATTACTTAACTTTTCATAGTTAAAGGGAAGTTATATAATAAATTAATAATTTTGGACTCATTGCAAAAAAAAAAAAAAAAAATATAATATAAAGAGAAACCACAATTTAAGTTTGAAATAGCAAGTTGCTACCTTGCGGAGTGATATTTTGAAGCACAAATATTAAATCTATTCTTGGAAGCTCTCTGTCTTTGCATCTCAAGGCTGTTTTATTAGCAATTTATCCTTCCGTATATAAGTCATTTTAGCATCACCAACCTCAGCTATTCTTGAAGCTGAAGAAAGTAATTTATTTTTATGTAACTATACTAAAATATCATGCATTTTCATAATCGGACTAATCTTACTAAGGAAATGAGTTAAATTCCTTTGAAGTTCCTTAAATAGCAATTTATCTTAATAAACCAAAATGTGGATATTATCCAAATTAATTGAAGTTTTTTAAAATATTCGCCAAATGTCATGATTGTAAATATTTAAAATGCTGAAGCCTCTTCCTTAACTTGTTCTTATCAATCTCACAAACGGCTGTCAAAAGACCATTATCTTTTGCTTTTATGATTTACATACATGTGTCTCGTACACAAAAGGCATACAATCGGTCAGGTAGTCAGTTATACATAGAATAGCACAAATATAATAAAATTGCACAAAAAATCAAATGAGAGATACCAGAGCTTTAAAAACTAAGAAAGTTAAAAATACAAATTAAAATAAAATAAAAAATTTCCGCAATACGAGTCAGTGATTGAATTGCAAATATTGAAGCTCACTTTAAAAACTTCCATTCATTTTTGTGACATCCTGTTTATTATTAATTAAATTTCTAAACGACGTTTTTGCATGCGAGTATGTGCGGAAGAAATCAAATAGCATTCTTTTGTGCATACACATTTAAAAAGATAATTGTCGGCAATATCCACTCATTCGTGGATGAAAACAGGAGAGTTTAAAATGTAAAATGGAAAGGCTTGGTGTCTATTTCAGAAGAATGTTGAAATTTGTTTTAAATGAGGAAACCTTAGTTTACACAATTCAGATCCTTTTAGTTAAAATGAACAGTGTATTGAGCGATTCAGAATGAATCAATCTTAGGCTCCATAATATCCTTCCTATGTTTGAAAACTTGATCAAATGCGACGACAAAAGAGAAAATAGGTTTACATCCAGGCAATAGGAACGAATACAGATATTCTCTGTTACTACATGCAATGCTAATGGAGTTATTCCATTTCATTCCTGCCATAAATCATTGTAAAAAACCAGTTAGAATTGATGTAGCGCAGATTGTAAGGCTGTATATCCACTTCTTTCTAATATCATGTTAGTTCATTTTTATCACATCATTTGGATCGGAATGAATGCGCGTATAGTTTGACAACGGATTCTAAATCCCTTTGCCTTAGGATGGATTTAATTCGTCAAAATAGGGTTGAGAGAAAAGATGAAAGGAGCTGTTTACATTTAACAATAAAGTGAATTCGGATGACTTGCGGGCTGAATTAAAATAATACGGTCAGAAACGACACGCTACTCACATGCACGTGTGGCGGATTGAATTTAGCGAGGATAGAACCTGGGAACTTGTTGGTTCGCAGTCCAGTTACATGACCACAATACAAAAGCAATTGCTCGTGTAGCGCAGCTGTTAACTGGCTTATAAATTTTCACCACAGTCTCTCCCTCCAATGAGTCGGAGGTGAGACGACGATATGGCTGTTTTTTTAGCTGTTGATTCTAATGCGCCTGTACCCATTTCAGCATTTGGGTAGCACCAAGGTAAAGTAAAAGCGTGTGTGGGTGATTTGTTAAATTTAAAAAAAAACAAACCCTCATACGTTAAAATTCTTTATTCTTTTCAAAGACCTTTAAATTACTGGACAAAATTTATATATATATTTGCTTGTCTGTAGGATACAATGGAACAACAAGAACAAAAACTGGCTAGAAAGTGTTTCAGGCCATCCACAACCTGTATATTATGTTCCACAAGAATGTTAATTGTAAATTCGATTTAGAAGGCCTCTCTCAATTAATTTCTAGGTTTCCTGTGAGTCTATATAATCAATAATGTGCTTTTAATTTGTATCTTCACACACACAAAAAAAATTCTTAAATTCTAGACATTATAAACTAGTTTCTGTAGGATTTTAGCAATAAATTAGCATTTTCTATTAACAATTCTATTCCGTTATAAAACAGGTATTAATATCGATATAAAAACTATATTTTGAAATTTTAGCTTAAAAAACTTTTAAATGTTATAGAAAATAATTTAAAAGCTAATCATGTCAATATATCATTTCAAAACTATTATTTCAATTAGATAATTGATGTTACCGCTGTTTAATTCATTTATTATGCACTGAAGGATAATTTC
Organism: Argiope aurantia; assembly: GCA_026543865.1. Lineage (NCBI taxonomy): Eukaryota > Metazoa > Arthropoda > Arachnida > Araneae > Araneidae > Argiope > Argiope aurantia. The sequence continues at coordinate 258,763 of JAPMOR010063934.1, forward strand.
TGTAGTCAGGCCACACAAATTTCAATTTAAAAGATTTAAATGACTATATTAATTAAAGGTTTCTATATTTTATAATATCAATAAAAACTGTTTCAAGGCAAAAAAGAATGATCTCTTTAAAAGGAAGAAATATTCATTTTTCTTTCTTTTGTAGAAAAAGTGCAGCATAGCATTTCAATATAAAATTGAATTAAAAAGTATTCAAATAAAAATAATAGCTAAAATGATGTGTTCATGTACAATTAATTTGTAATAAAATTAAATGTTGAGTATAAAACATTCTAAAATTATTTATTTTGACTGCACAGATAACCTTCGATGCTTTTTTGACTCATTTACAGAATTGGTCAATAAAAAATTTATGAAGTATAATAAGATTTAAACTAGAATGTTAAAGGCCCATTAGTAAGAGAACTGAAGTAACTAATAAAATTAAGAATCAATAAATTCTGGTAAATGAAAGAAAACAAAACCTCTTTATTTTACTTCGAAATATTAATCTAACATAATGTTTCTATTAAACAAAATAATGAGAATTGTTTTTTCTTCTCCAATTCTACTAATGTCAGTTTGACTCTGAATGCTAATTGGCTAATAATATTTTGGGAGTGTAAGGTGCACCGCTCTATCTAGCCGCTCTCGATCAGCAAGCACTATGTGTGTGTCTTGATTTTCTGCGACACTCTTTAGCTGCAACCGAATTTAAGTTTTGTTTTATTTTTATCATGTGAGAACATGATGTTGTTTTGGTTAGGGGGTTTTGAATCTCGAAATCGCATAGCCAAGGAATATTGAAGCTTGAAATCGCGTAGGCAATGAATAATGCATAAATGGCACTTTTCATCATCATCTTTTAATCATATATATATTTTACCTGCTTTTACCAGTATTGCTTTATTATTATACATGTTCCTTTGACAGCAGATGCGTTTTTAAAAGGTTGACGTAGAACTATGACATCATAGCTGTTATTTCCTCTCAAAATCGGTCGAGCTCCA